>MDKH01114667.1:0-13388 GCA_005239495.1 Nicotiana undulata | reverse complement strand
GTGGAGACCAGAAAGGGTCCGTTACTGTTGTTTCTATTGCGAACTTTACTTGTGCATACTCAGCCCGGTTATTATACATGTATTCGTATTTCAGTGTCAGAAATCATTTATTTATCATGCATTGCCATTGTTTGGGCTGTTTACATAATGAGAATGTTGTGAGGAGACTGGAAATTTTGACTGAGTATGGGCCTAGAGCCGAATGTTGAGATGATATACCCTTCGTGGGCTTGATATATATATATAGCGCTTGGGCCATATCCTTGGCGGCCCCTCCGGAGTCTTTACACCCCCAGTGAGCGCAAAGTTATTGAGGGATGGGTTTCCCTGGACATGGATTTGTCCGAGATATGAGATATAGAGGGATGGATTTCCCTGGCACAGATACTGTTTATGAGATATGGAGGGATGGATTTCCCTGGTACAGATTATGGATGAGTATGATATCCCGGAGATGGATTTCTCCGAAAGGCTGAATTGGCCTGCTCCCTCGGTACTTAGTGACTGAGTCACCACGTCGTACATGTTACGGGATGGATTTCCCTGGGCCAATGGCCAATTATGTGTACCGAGAGGACCACCTGTGAGAGTTGCATGCTACATACATGGCATTTATTTGTTATTCACGGATTTTGACTAAGTTCTAGGGTCATTTACATAACATGATTGTCACTGATATTCTCGGTTATTTCTGAAACATTCATTATTCGAATTGTTATTTACGGAGGTTGAGTTCGTCACTACCTCCTCAGACCGTAGGTTGTTTTCGTTACTTACCTGCACACTGTGTGTGCAGATCCAGGTGCACCGAGATTTGGCGCGGATCGGTGATAGCAGCTTATCTCTCAGAGCCGACGAGGTAGCAGCTGGCGTTCGCTGTCCCGTCCCTCTTTTCCTTATTTTCCCTCCTGTATTAGAAATTGGAAACTTAAAACTTCATTATTATTTCTCAGTTGTATTGATGTTAGTAGCTCATGACTGCGTGACTCCAGATCTTGGATTGATTGTTGGAGCCTATTTTCTTCTATTAGACTGTTTTAAATGATTAAAATTTCCGTATTTCTATGAGTTGAGCCAATAATGAGTAAATTTCTATAGTAAATGAATTGAGTATTGTTGTAGCGGTTGGCTAGCCTGGTTCCACAACAGGAGCCATCACAACCCGAAAACGGGTCGTGACAATTTTCTTAAAAACTGGACACTTAAAACAACATAACTAGAGCAGCTTTGGTACGCCTAGGCAAGCCTTAGGTTTTTAAACTTGTTAAAATTGGAAACCTATTCCTTTATATGTACTGTTTGGCTAACAACAGGTCAGTATTTAGAAACTGGTACAATTCCTTCTCTAAAATCAGTAATAAACTATCTCGCTACTGTATTCTCGTCTAGACATCATGCATTAGGATCTGAAGTTAAAAGACCTCGTGTGTGTTTGAGTCGTGCTGATATGTGCATAACTTGTGGAGGAATATCTGAGCCTCATATTTGCTTCTATGCATTTTTCCATATTTGTAGTCCTAACTGTCTTTGCTTGTCGTTTAGAATTTTGTCCTTTAAACCTAGGGGTTCAGCCTAGTACTTCCCTTTTAGGATAGTAGTCCTAGCCTCCTCCGGGACTGATAGGATGAGACGGGTAATAGCACGCAATAGAGTTCGTGACCAACGCACGTTTTAATACCTTCACAGGGTGGGAAAGGGTAGAATATGGATATGATGACCGATGCGCTAATACCACATGTAGCCCTTCTTCGAGGAGTGACATACCGGGTATTGCATTGATGTGATCCATATTGTTTCAAACCTAGGATGTCTTTCTCTAAAATGTCTTACTAGTTCTTTCAAAAGTTAATAACTCCGATGCTTATTTGAAATCCCCTCTTATTTGAGCCGTTACTTGCTACTTGCTTATTGTAAAAATTCACGAAATCCATTTTGCTGGGAACCACAATTGTGGATCCTGAGGGGTGCCTAATATCTTCCCCTTGGGATAATTTCAAGCCCTTACCCAATCTCTGGTAATGCAAACTAGTCTTACGAGTTAATCACTCTAGGTGCCCTAACGCACCTTAAAAATCGTTAGGTGGCGACTCTTCTTTTAAACTTCTTCCTTTAAAAGGAGTTTTCAGAATGTCATAAACCCGATCTCCGCTTAAGGGAAAAAGGGGGCGCGACAGTCATCACCCTTCGTGTTTTACACTCTTCCTCACCACTCATAGAATCATCAATAACATATAAAGAGAAATTTCACAAGAAATCAGTATTTCATCATAGTTTCTATCACCATTTAATATTTCAATATCAATTCAATGTTCACAATATCATCCATCTCGGTGGAACCGGATACTAATCTCCCAACATTTCAATAACGACAATAATTATAGATGATAGGCTTTAAAACAACCAAAATAACAACAATTAACTTTCACTCGCATGTTATGAACTGACCACAACGTATAGGTTCTCGTCACCTCACCTATACATTGTATTTAGCAACAAAACAAGTAGCAAGTAGTCACACAATACCTATTCCCTCAAGCCAAGGTTAGACACAACATTTACCTCGATTTCGTAGGCCACTCACTGCTCAATTACAACTTTTCCTTTCAAATTCACCTCCAACACACTCGTATCTAATCATAATTAGTTCAATATAATTAATAAGTGCTAAAGGAACTAACTTTAATTCAAAATTAAGGTTTTCCTAAGTTTTCTCAAAAAAGATAAAACCGACCCCGGGCCCGCTTGGTCCAAACTCAGGGTTCAGACCAAATTCCTTTTACCCATTCACCCCCCAGCCCGAATATGTAATTAGTTTTGAATCCGACTCCAATTTGAGGTCAAAATTCCATTTTTACAAAATTCTCTAATTCTACACAAACCCACAATTTCTACCATGAAAACCCTTGATTTTTTATTGAAAAGTGATGAAAAACATTGGGTAATTGAAAGAGAATAGTTTAGAATCGTTTACCAACACTTTGAGGATGAACTTGTGGGTTGAAAATAGCCTCTAGGTCTTTTTAGTTCGAAAATATGAGAAAAGTAGTTGCTACCCGTTTTAATTATGTTCTTAAGTCTCTAGACAGGCCTTCATCGCGTTCGCGATGTGCCTGTCGCGATCGCGTAGAATCATGGCCAAGTGGCCTTCGCGTTCGCGTAGGAAGGCTCGCGTTTGCGATGCTTTGCGGCCTTTGGTCATCGCGTTCACGACCAGGTGGACGTGTTCACGTAGAAGGAACAGACTCCCCCAGGCCCACTTACTCATCGAGTTCACGTAAGTCAGCACGCGTTCGGGAAGGGCATCTCACCAGTACTTCGCGTTCGCGAAGAACAAAAACGTCCCCCGGTCTTTTTACTCTTCGCGATCGCGGGAGAGACTTTGCGATCGCGAAGAACAAAACATCAGTGCACCAGTAGCAGAAAATATTAGAATTTTTATAAGTTCAAAACATCTCGAAGCCTACCTGAAACTCACTGAGCCCTCGGGGCTCTAAACCAAACATGCACCCAAGTCTAAAAATATCATACAGACTTGCTCGTGCGATCAAATCACAAAAATAACACCTAAAACTATGAATTTAACCTCAAAACTCATGATTTTCTCAAGAACCTTCAATTTCACTATTTTCTCAAACAGACGTCCGAATCACGTCAAATGAACTCCGATTTCCACCAAATTTCATAGATAGTACTTAAACATTATAACAAACCTGTACCGGGCTTCAGAACCAAAATACGGGCCTGATACCAACAGTTTCAAACATTAATTCATTTCTTTATTTCATTAAAAATCCAGCACAACAATTTTCTCAAAAACTGATTTCTAAGGCTAGGGACCTCGGAATTCAATTCCTGGCATACGCCCAAGTCCCATATTTTACCGCGGACCTCCCGAGACCGTCAGAACATGGGTCCGGTTACTCAAAATGTTGACCAAAGTCAACAAAATAAAAAATTTAATTCTTAAAATCATTATTTCTTATATTTTCACATAAAAGCTTTCTGATTTCACGCCCGGACTGCGCACACAAATCGAGGTAAATAAAATTAATCCTTTTGAGGCTAGTGAGCTCGAAATGGAGTCTTAATTCATAAGATGACCCATTGGGTCATCATAGCACATGCTCATACATTTCAAACTACCGAGCCTAAGATGCGATCCAAACCCAGCCTCAAGTCCTCTAGACTAGAGCATCACCAAAACGCAGAAAACACATCTCGCACCTCATCCATAGAATCCATCAGCCTTCGATGTATAGCTAATACCGAGTGCTCACATACGCATACGGGTGAGTGAAAGGAATTCGAAAAGATACGCTTAAAGATGAACCAATGCCGCACGATAAGGAAAGAAATATGGGAAGTTTATATAAATGCCCAGTAGCCTCTCGAAGATAGGTATGGACATCATCATACTGATCCATAAGACTCTACTAGACACTTTCTCATTACTCGTAGAACCTATGAACCTAGAGCGCTACTACCAACTTGTTAGGACCCAAAATCCAACTAGTTGTGATGCACCTAACCCAACCCGCTAGGTAAGCCAATTAGCCACAAACCAATTCGAATGAGATGTACTAAGAAAATAATGATGAAATAACTAAACTTATATACACTTCCCAAGAACGGGTAGTACAAATTATGAGCTTCTAAGATTTAGAGTTTACAACGGTCGTATAAAATAAATATATCATCTATATGAAATATACATGAACAAATTAAAAATTCTAAAGCTACAAAGAACAAATGGCAGCTATGACCGGAACACAGGTACGTCTTCACTTTCGGCTCCCACCATACACAACGACATCAACATCCAAAATATGCATGCAAGGTGCAGAAGTGTAGTATGAGTACAACCCACCCCATGTACTCAATAAGTAACAAACCTAACTTTAGGTTCAAAGTAGTGACGAGCTTGGACAACGGTCAGAGTCCAACACCAACAGCCAGGAACAACTCGTAACCATATAAATAAGCAGTGCAAGTAATAACTCGAAGATATGATGCTCATATCATTCACACTTACGGAAAATAGGCATGCTTTTTAGGTATAACAGTAAAAATCCAAATCTTTCACCGAAATCACCAAAATGTGAGTATATCAGAAAATTGTGATTTTTCCCAAAACTTTCAACAACAGATAAGATATCTCAATCTTAGATAACATAAGGAAAGTACATCTCTATGACTACATGTCGATGTACATGTGAAGTCATGAATGTCACAACTAGCATGAGAAAATGCATCTCTATGCCTGTATGTCAAATATACATGTCAATGCAATGCATCACAGTGATAAACTCATGTACTCATACTCTCAGAGTACTCAATCTCACTGTCTCACACTCCTACTCATCATGCTCAATCCCTCTTCACACTCAGTCACTCAGCATTGTACGGTACTTACTGGACCGATCCCAACTTGAATAAAAAAAATCTAAGCTCACTGCTAGTATGTCAGGCTCCGGAAAGGTGGATCCTGCCCAAACGCTAATATAACCTGCTGTAGAGTGCATCCTGATCCCATCATGAATCAATAATACATGTTGCAGCGTGCAACCCGATCCCATCGTGAATCATTAAAAACTTGCTACGCCGCGAAACCCTATCCCATTAATATCACTCACAATCAGGACCTCGGCCTCAGCTCATTAATCAATCTCTCCAGTCTCTCTGGCTCACAAATCTCATGCCAATCAGCCCAAACAATGATAACATGATATGACAACGATGGCAACGGATACTGAGATATGATATGCAAATGAATAAATATGTTTGAGCATGTAATTGCAGTTTAAACAAATAACTCAACATCAACAATGACCTCAGTGGATCCCAACAGGATAAGTATATAGCCTAAACATGATTTCTAACACGTATCAAGCTCAATTACTCTAACACGTAGGAATTTCATTGATAGAAGCAAGATTAGGTAACTACACACATACCACCGAATCAATCGAGTCATAATTCACACGGTGCACGCCCACACGCCCGTCACCCAGCATGTGCGTCACCTCAAAACCAACACAAAACATGTATATTCAGTGGTTTATACCCTCAACACCAAGTTTAGAAGTGTTCGTACCTCGAACAAGCCGAACCCAATTCCGAGCAAGAACGAGGATAGATTCATGAAATACAATCAAGACTGAGTAGAGAACACTTACCCCAATTCATATGGTAAAAATCGCTAAAAATAGTCTCAATATGAGCTCCATAACTGCAATTATGTCAAAATGGACGAAACCACCGAAACTAGAGTACTTTATAATCACCGGACGAATAAATGAATCGCGATTGCAGAAGTACCATCACGATCGTGAAGAAGAAAATTTACTTCCCCAGAAATACTCTACGCAATCGCGGAACAAGCTTTGCGATCGCGAAGCACAAAGTTCTCATCAAAAAGTCTCTACGCGAACGCGACCCCAGGATCGCGAACATGATGAAGAACTGCCCATCTCAACTCTACACTGTGCGAACGCATACACATTACGCAAACGCGGTGCTCAATCTCCATCAACCTACACGAACACGGATGATTATTCGCGAATGCAGAGAAGAAAATGCTCAGCTTCAGATATTCCACTATGTGGTAGTACCTCCGACTTCGCGACCACGAAGAACATTTGGTGCACTAGATATCAGTAGAAAACAACAATGGAAATACGGAAAAATGGTCCGAAATCAATCCGAATCACGCCCTCGTCCGAACATTCCAACAAGTTCCATAACATAATAGGGATCTACTCGAGGTCTCAAATCACACATAACAACATCAAAACCACGATTCGCACCTCAAATCCAACTTTATGAAATTGAATCTTTCAACTTCAAATACTCGTGTCGAACCTTATAAAATCAACTCAGAGTGAACTCAAATTTTGCGCCCAAGTATCAAATGACATAACGAAGCTATCCAAATTCCCAAAACCACAATTCGAAGTCGATATCATCAAAGTCCACTCCCGGTCAAACTCATGAATATTCCAAGCCTTCAAAATTTTAATCTTTCGTCAATAAGTGCTGAAATCTTCTAGAAATATCCAAATGCAAATCCGGGCATATGCCCAAGTCCAAAATTACCATACGGACTAAACGAAACCATCAAAACTCCGATTAAGGGTCAAATATTCAAAAGTCAAACTTGGTCAACTCTTCCAATTTAAAGCTTCCTAGTTGAGAATCATTCTTCCAAAGAAATTCTGAATCACCTGAAAACCAAATCCGACGATTCAAACAAGTCATGATACATCATATGAAGCTAATCAGGACTTCTAAAGGCTGAACGAAATGCAAATGCTCAAAGCGACCGATCGGGTCATTACAATTTTGTTGGAGTTTCTACTTATATTTATAAATACCTTTGTCTATTTCAGGAATTAGTGGCGGCTGAAATAAATTCCATTAGCAAAATTAATAGCAAAGAAGTGAAATAATGAAAACTGAAAACATCATTCTTGATAATGCATATTTCATAATTGTATATTTGATATATCATATCTTATTTACAGTAGATAGTGTACCAGGAAGACGTCCTCTGGATATTCCATACCAGCAATGAAATATTTCTCTTACTATATACTGATTAAGAAATAAAAGAATAAGAAAATTAAAAAGAAAGTTACTCTATTGTAGTTCCTCTAATTTTTATATTCTCCTATATTAGAAGCAACATTGAGGTGGTTGTATCATCAATATGCATGTGTGGCACTTTGAGGCTATTCTAATAAATTCAACTGAAAAAGAGAAACATGATTGGGGAAAAAGGAACCCTACCGTACATCCCATATAAATATTTTAGCTAGCGTTTGGCCATAGATTCCAAAATTTATTTTGAAAAATTTAATTTTGGTGAAGTTTGGTTTGAAGATGAAAATGCGTTTGGACATCAGTATTCAAAACATATTTCTCAAATTTATTTTGGAAAAACATGAAACATGACTTATACCAACAAGTTCTAAAAACTATCACAAATACCCAACAGTACCATTATCAATAACATTCATTATGTTATCACAAAGCATAGCCTTGAACATAAATAAATCTGGTACAAAATTATTATTTTTATAATGAACTATATGGTACACTATCAGATGACCGAGAAGACGAATCAACATATTTACAAAATAATCAATAGTGCACTTTTTTAAAAGTATAAAAGTTTGGGGTAATTTTTAAAAATCTAATAGTGATATTTTGGCCCAAAATCAGCTATTATGCTGTTTTTGGAATTTGAAAATTTGTCAAAATGAAAGCAAAATTTATGGCCAAACAGGTGTTTGCCAAATAAAACTTAAATTTATTTAGACAAAATCTATAGCCATAGCCAAACGGGTCATTAATGACTTGGCTAAATTGTCACTTTCTTATCTCATCATTCATCATCACATTATCCAAAGGCTTTGCTTTTCTAGAAACATTGGGTCCCACCTGATCTTTTATTGTACACGTTGTTATCACTTTGCAACGTATTGAACCTTTGGAGAGACGGAAGAAAATGAGGACGAATCCTTTATTACTAACAGGCCTGGGAAAGCTGCCTACCCCCATGGTTTCTGGACAAAGACAACAAGCAAAGGCATGAAAGCACAACAAGTAACAAGATTGACTCGAAAAACAACCCAAAAATGAGAGATCCTCTGACCTATAGAAATAAAAAATAATCATAAAATATACAGATTTTATAAAGAAAAACAAGATGAATTCTTCATCATAAACTGATAGCAAGTCTACCAGTAAGATTCATGACAAAGACAAACATATTAGGCATAAAAAAATCAAATAACCAAAATAAGGCTAACTAAACAACTGAAATAATGAAATTCCCGATATGATACCAGTTCTCCAAGGAAAATATCGATTAAAAAAGGTTTCATAACTAAAATGACATTCCAAAGCATGAAAAATAACCAAAATCATGCAAACAAATAAAACATCAAAACAAAAGATATATAAAGCCATAGAAATTGAAGAACGGTAAGAAAGTTTCTGACAAGCTTTCATGATATAAAGAAAAAATCAAAGCATGAAACCACATTAGATGACCAAAATCTGTCCAACAAAAAAAAAAATGAAAACATAAATTTGGTTACAACTTTGCTTTGCTGATTAGCTGTCAAACACAAAAATATACAGGATTAACAGAGAATGAGATGGTCAAAAATCCAACATAAACCTATTTTATTTTTAAAAAATAGGGATCCATGAAAGTTTAGTTATAAAAAAAATGGCATAAAAATGAAAAAAAAAACTAATGTCAAAGTACTACAAACCCGACAACCTTACCTAAACAAAAATATAAAAAATCATTAATCAACTTTATGTAGAAAAAAAGGCAAAAATATATTGTTTGACCTTAGATCAAAATTTCATCTCTAAAACTCATTTTGAAGTTTGAGTCGTTTAATATTTTAAGAAAGTTTAGCTTTTGTCTAGAAAATGAAGAAGCAAATTCTTTAAACTTTGCTTGAATTTAATGAGCATTTAAACCATTCAAAATAATTAATTTAAATAGTCACCCATCCAACTATATGTTTAGCTAAAAAATGTAAAATATATATATATATACTTCATTAATACATAGAGGAGGAAAAGAAAACCTTACACCTTTGACTATGCTTGTTGGGCCCGGGCACAGCCTGAACTAATCATAACTAGTCTCCTGCATAAACCAAAGTATGCAACCTCCTCCTCCTTATTGGAGTGTTAATGAAACAAAAGAATATGATACCTAAATCATTCAGATTATACCAATCAACGTCATGTATTCTTTCATGTATTGCATATTCTGAAAATTACAGACTATGATTGCCTATTTTTTATTTTTTGTCAATCATATTTTATTGGTATAACAAAGTGGTATGTTGTGGTCCATGTCTGAGGTGTAAATTTTTAAAGCGAAGCTATGAACGAAGACGCATTTTGCATTAGAATGCTTATGCTTTCATTTTAGTTTCCCATCTTTAATTTGTAACGACCCAGCCCTTTGTTTTGAGAGTTAGAGACCCTATCCCCTAATAAATACTTTTTCCACGTTGTTTACTGCTATTGGGACTTGCCAGAGTGATTAGTTATGGAATTCAGAGAATTTTGGGACACATAGTCCCTAATTATGAGTTGAAGCCTTAGAAATTGGACAGTAGTCGGAACTGCATGAAGACGGATCCGGAATGGAATTTCGTCGATTCCGTTAGCTACGTTGAGTGATTTTGGGGTTAGGAGCGCATCCGGAATGTGTTTTCGAGGTCTATAGTAGATTAGCGCAAGTTAGATTTTTAGCGATTTCGGTCGGTAGGTGAAATTTTGATATCGGGCTCGGAATGGAATTTCAAGAGCGGCTGTAGGTTGGTTGTGTCATTTGTGACCCGTGTGTCAAATGTGAGGTCATTCAGACTAGTTTTGACGTGTTTCGACATCGTTTGTGGATTTGGAAAAAATGCTAAGTTCTTAGGCTTGAATTCTTGTTTAATTCTTGTTTTTGGTGTTATGTGATGTGGTTTGAAGGCTCGACTAAGTCCGAATGAGGTTATAGGACTGGTTGGCAGGTTTGGTTGAGGTCCCGGGGGCCTCGGGTGTGTTTCGGATGCCCAACGGGAAGGAAAATGGACTTAAGCAAAATCTGAAGTTGCTGGTTCTAGTGTTTCTCACCTACGGAAGGAGGAGCTGCAGGTGCGAACACGCAGGTGTGGTAGGGTGTGCGCAGATGCGGTCTAAGGCATTAGGGGAGTTGGTCATAGATGCGGCCCAAGGACCGCGAAGTAGAACAGCATATGTGATTAAAGGGGCGCAGGTGCGGAATCTGGCCGTTTAATGAAATTCCGCAGATGCGGAACCCCCAGCCGCAGAAGCGGGACCGCAAGTGTTGTGGATCCCTCGCAGAAGCGGAAATCGCTAGTCAGAAATATGAAAAATTGAAGGTTTGAGTTCATAACTTCTAAAATCAATTTGGAGCTCGGGAATAGGCAATTTGGTGAGGATTTTGAAGAGGAGATCAGTCGGTAACGATTCCTAACCCTATTTCATTTCTATTTCATCAATCTATAGTAAGTTCTTCAATATAATCAAGGAATTTGAGTGGAAAAATAGAAATTTGGGGGAAAAGTTCCCCAATCGAGTTTTTGGGTTTTGATCGGGTTTTTGGTGTCGGAATTGAATAATTTTTGGATGAGTGCCCTCATGAGTGAATGTGTGTTCTAAATTTGTAAATTTTATCCGATTCTGAGACGTGGGCTCAAGAGACTTTTTGGGACGATTTTTCTAATTTCGCGTTTTAGCTTCGAATTAATTAGTTAAATTAGTTACTTAAAGTTATATTTACATTGTGCAATTGAATTGAATAGATCTGGGCCATTTGGAGTCAGGTACTCGTGGCAAGAACATGATTATGAGTTTAGTGGAGCGGTTAAGGTAAGTGGTTTGCCTAACTCTGTGTTGGGGACTTCCCCTTTAGGATGTTTTTACATTAATTGTTATGTGGGCGCCGTGTACGTGAGGTGACTGTACGTACACGGGCCATTATTGCAAAACTCTCATTTTTTCTTCGAAAATTATAAATTATTTTTCTCCTATTAAATTGCTTTAATGTGTTAAATTGTTTAACTTATATTAGGAAAGCATGCTTACATCTTTAATATTAAATTGCCTATTTGACACTTTGTGCACCATGCTTAGTTAGCTTACTGTTTTCCTTACCTGTGATTAGATGAACTGTATGAATTGATGTCTTATCTGTCATTTATTTCGCATTACATATTTAAATTGGGACTTCGGACGTATTCCGGGAGATCCCCCAGCGCTGCATATTTATTTTGGGACTACAGACGTATTCTGGGAGATCCCCCTGTACTGCATATTTATTTTGGAACTACGTACGTATTTCGGGAGATCCCCATGTACTGCATATTTAAATTAGAGTCTCGTGGATCGGTACAGAGACGTCTGTATCTATCTTCGGGAGGCTATGTAACTATTAAGAACAATCATATTCTTTGATTTCCTCGTCGTGCGAGCTATTGACATCAAAAATTCTAAATATGTAATCTATTCTTTCTCATAGATGGTGAGGACCCGTACCGGGAGGACCGACGACCAGGCACCCGAGCCCCCAGTTAGAGTGTCAGGATCCAAATTCCCAACCTTAGGGATCGTGATGGCGCCTAACGCCACAGTTGCTAGGCAAGCTAATGTTAGAGTTCGATTAGCTATTTACCTTAGATTATCTATTTAAACATAATAAACAATTATAAAATAAACTTAAGCTACTGACTTTCAATAAATAATTCCAAACATAAAATAATAAACACTAAAATAAACCGAGCCACAAACTAATTATATAAGTAACTCTAGAACTACCCCAGGGTCTGGTGTCACAATTCACGAACTACTAAAGAATACTACAAATAATGGGCTGAAAGAAATAGTGTAATTGTTCTGAATATAATAAAACAGTTTTATAAAAATAGGAGAAGACTCTCGGGATCTGCGAACGCCGGCAGATATACCTCGTGTCTCCGAATAAATGAATAGCCGCTCTAAATATCTCTATTGCTGGTCGATACCTGGATCTGCACAAAAGAGTGCAGAGTGTAGTATCAGTACAACCGACCCCATGTACTGAGTAAGTGCCGAGCCTAACCCCGACGAAGTAGTGACGAGGCTACGGCGGGGCATTAACAACATATAACTTGTGACAATAATATATACAATAACGCAACAAAACAATTCTACACGAATAAGAAAAATATAATAGAAACAATAAATATAAAGCAAGAAGGAAATCTACACAAATAATTAAGTACTGCAACAACAATGAAATAACTCAGCCCACTTTTCCAGGCCTCAGCTATTACAACCTCTCAAATGATTTCCAAGTTTCCAAACTTTAACTTTAAATAAAAGTAGTGCCAAAATATGAAAATAGTAATATAAAATGGTAGTTTTTAAATCTTGGTTTTTCTTTGAAAATCATTAAAAATATAATTGTCCTCCCTTATTACTCCATGTTGCGGCGTTCAACTCGATCCCACCAGACATATCATATCAATATATTCACCCGTATCACAATCAATTATCCACCTTTATCACAACCCCCGTATCACAGCCCCTTATCACCGCCTTTCAAGTCAAAGCCTTTCACAATATTTATGTCTCAACAAATTGTAAACAGAACAAGTTTCACTTTAGAATAATAGTAAAAGCAGAGTATCAAATAATGATAATAAAACAATGAGTGTTCCAACCTTTATTTTATAAACAGTAAAACATGCATATTCTCCCTTATCATTGTCTTGTTGCGGCGTACAACCCGATCCCACCTATTTACAATATCACAGTCAATTATTCCCCCTTATCACAACCCCCTTATCACACCAATTTTT
>ML256593.1:49297-79269 GCA_005239495.1 Nicotiana undulata | reverse complement strand
GGGGGGGGGGGGGGGATTCTGATAGATTCATTTCTGTTTTTGAATACAAATGAGTACAATATGGGCACAACAAAATTAAAGAACCGTGACTGTTTCCTCTATTTTCAAAAAATCGATTGTACTCTTCTCAGTAATCATAAATGACTTTTGTCACATATTATTGCTTTACGGACAGTCTTTCTGCATTGAAAATTATAGAAACGTATGTTGATAAACTTGAAACAGTGTTTCACACTGTAATATTTTCAACTTACTTAATTAGTAATAGTAGTTTGTAAATTAATTTCAAACTTGTGGGCGTGTACAAGCAATTGGTTAACTAGGATTGTGCTGATGAGAGTTTCTTGAAAGAGGTACAAAGGTATCAAAAATCAGATATATACTGAAATTAAATCAAGGAGATACAGGGGAATCTAACCTATTTTTAATGCCTAAGATACCAACCACTACTACATTTTCAAGAAAATCCCAGTAGCTTGAATCTCTGTGCACCTAGTAAGCAAATTATACTAGGCATGTCTGTGTTTTTTAGTAATCCACAATAAAACAGCTCAACTATATATGGAACCACAAGGCCTATCTGTCAGATTTATTTGAAAATAGATGCTTCACTAAATCATACTATTTCTTTAATACATTTTTTAACTATCTTCTGCCTACCACATTGGGAGATGCCCAATCCGAATCAGTTCATATAAAATGGACAATAAGATAAAATAGAAGTTTCAGTTTTTCTTTCCTTTTTGGGTTTCTTTTTAACTCATTATTACTAGGACCACAGGTTTCCATTTTCTGGTGTTGCTCTTAAACAGTTAACTGGACTTGATTAAACTTATTATCTCAGTCCAAAGATCAAAACTTTGATCTACACAGGCAAATACAACTCCGTTTCTTTTTGTATTTAAAGCTCCATTAATTTGTTAATTATTTATCTAAGGCACTAAAAGTCAAGAAAGTTGAAAGGAAAATGTAAGTGGCAGTAAGAGATCACTATCTTCTCAGCTACTGTATCATTCATTGCTTCCGTTGTAAACTTTTTGGTTTCTCTCTGCAAAAAGTGAAATATCATATACTACAATTTATTTCTGGAAAACTGTTCCTTTCTTGCTCTTCACAAGTAGCTATATAAGAAAGAAGCTTTTTTTGAGCTCTTTACACAACAAATAGCCTATTATATTTATTGTTTATCTTTGATCATATACATTAATTATATACTTGCTTTTAGCACACCCATTAAAAAAATACTAAATTCTATATAAAAATACATATTATGACTAAATTACCCCAAATTAAACATTTAATGTGAGGAGTAAGAAATTTTTTAAGGATATGTACATAGGGGTTATTTTGTAAAAATAAATTGAATTCTTTCTTGATTACATAACTAGACACTCATTTTGACCCAAAATGAAAAAGAAAACTGGTCACTTATTGTGAACCGAAGGGAGTATAATACATAAATTATGTACTATTATACCTCCATCGGCTATTTTAGTTTAAGCAGTTGCGTGTGTGTGACTATTTGGATTAATTATTCCTTTTCTTTTCGATTTCCAACCTGGTGTTCGGTACTTGCATTGGAGCCCGATTATATTCGAATTCGCACCGTATCGAACCTTATTCGAGAAGAAGCACTCCTTACTGGAAAAAAATTTACGCTCAGAACTCGAACACGAGACCTCTAGTCAAAGGGAAGAACAACTCATCCGCTGCCACATCCTTAGATGCTTATAAGAAAGAAGCTTTTGTAATGAGTAGTTGAACATCACGACAAAAACCAAAGGCCTGACTGATGACTACATTTAGCGAATAGTATACCTCTTTTTTCTTTGTCTCCTTCTTGGAAAAGGTCAAGTGTTAAGGTCCCTCTATAAGCATATTTTATTTTGAGGATTCTATTGACAAACGTTAGTCTCTTTGGTACTCAAGGACAATTAGGTATCTTCTTTGCCATCTCTTAATTAGACAAAAGGAACCCCACAAAACTTCATTTCCTTTCAAGCATCCAATGTTCCCTTTAACCCCTTCCTTTTCATCTCTTTTGAGGTATGGCATTATTTTTTTCTCTCTTTTTAGCCTTAATATATGTTAAAAAACTTAATTTCACATATAGACATGGTACCTTTCGATTACTGGCCCTTTTGTGTTATACATGGTTAGACACATTTAAAGACCCCCTTATGTAAAGGCAACAAAAGTAAAATAAATTTGGTACTTCAAGAAAAAGTGCTGCTAGAAAATGGAAAAAAGATTTATGATTTCCACCATAGCTTTAAAAAAGTAACAGTACATTTCAAACACAAAATTTTCTTTAAGAAAGCATAATTTCCCAAATATAAAAAAGCTACTATAATTATGGGAATTGTTTTTTCCCTCCTCATGAAAATGGATAACATAGTGCATAAACCTTGATTGAGCAACTGAAATCATCTCATGTATTTCAAGTAATAAAGATTTCATCACTACTTATATATGAGGATTTGGTCGTTCTCGGGTATGAATCATATAATAATAATGACAAATATCATAAGTACATGCATATACATGCGTGCATATAGTTTTATACTATATGAGTGGTTGAATTCACACGAAATACCTTATTAAGTGTGCCCTAGGTCCTACAATTTTCTAGTATACAACTTTTTTGTTGACCTCAAAATCAACCTTTGAAACGCTCAATTTTCCATCATAAAGTTTGTGTAGAAATACGTTATAACCTATGACCTATGGTCTATGGATTTGTAAAATAGCCAAACAAAAAATGTGTTTAAACTTGGGGACTAACGAACCGTTTAGCCATAGATTTTGTCAAAATAAATTTGGATTTTATTTGGTAAACATATGTTTGGCCATAAATTTTGCTTACATTTTGGCAAAAATCCGAATCTCAAAACCAACTCAATAGCTGGTATTGGGCCAAAATATCACTATTAGATTTTTTTAAAATTATCCCAAACTTTTGTATTTTATAAAAGAGCTCACCATTAATTATTTTGTAATAATGTTACTTCGTCTTCTCGGTCATCTTATAGTGTATTATGTAGTTCATTATAAAAATGATAATTTTGTGCCAAATTTATTTATGTTCAAGACTATAGTTTGCGATAAAATAATGAATGTTATTGATAATGGTACTATTGGGTATTTATGATAATTTTTAAAACTTGTGAGTATAAGTCATGTTTCATATTTTTCTAAAATAAATTTGGTAAATGTGTTTTGAAAACTGTCATCCAAACACATTTTCATCTTGAAACCAAACTTCACCCAAATTAAAATTTTCAAAACAAATTAAAAAATGTACACTAAACGAAGCTAAGAGGTATACATAAGAGTGGGCACAAAGGTGTGGGACAAAGGGGGTGGAAGGGCCGGTCAACAACTCCCACTAGCTGACCAACAACAAGTGAAACGATTGTGGAAAAATGGGTTGTCAAAACTTGTAATATTAATCCATTTTAATTTGTTAATAATCTGTTTTAAGTTTTAGTTAAAACCCTTTAAGCCACCATTTTTATTCCTCCCTCCAATCCCTTCCTTACCTTTTGTGAACTCCTCTTTCTAGTCGAGTAAATATACCTACTTTTAGATACCTTTGACATTTTAGAGCTTTAGTAGGAAGTCACTCTTTTACTCTTTTTTCAGTAGAGAAAAGCTCCCTTCACCTTCCCCTTCATTGCACAAAAGCTATATCGGGAATGTGGGAATAACAGATTTTTGGAGCAAAAGAGAGCATCTGTTACCTGTTACTTTCAACTCCTGGTCAAAAGGGCTGCTTTTTGTTTCGGCCATTTCTTTTTGTGTGTAAAGGAGCTACTCTGGTTTTCACACTGTTGAGCCCCAGTTAGTTCTTGACTGTGGTGGCTTGAATTTCTGCAAATGCAAGGAGAAAAGTTGGGTTTTTGATTCCAAGCTGAGATTTTTAAGGCCTATTTGGGGTCTTTATGCCTGTAGGTCTATTTCCATCTTCCAAAAATCTGATTTTTGATAGTTAGCTGTATTGAAGTATGCAATGGTAAGTGTTCTGTGATCCATTTTTGCTGTTCCATTTACGCATTGGCCAAGAAAATTAGTTTCTTGATGGCTAAATGGGGAAACTTTTCATTGTCATTGAGTGGGTTGCAGATATGGATTTTGAAGGATTTAGTACCAGTACCAGTAAATTGCCTGGAAATAGAGTGACATCTTCTATACACACGCGTTCCAAGAGGTAGCCTTTGGATTTCTTCTTGTTTTATAATTTCTCATTTCTCTCTTTCTTACTTCACTGCATTAGAGGTCTGCTTAACTGGAAAATTTGCTTCTTGTGTATGTTCCCCAAGGTAGATAATACTTAAAGAGTTTTGTACCAAGAAACCTCTCTAGATCACATCTGTGCAACTATGTGTTTGCTTGATAAACTGGCCCTTCTTGCAATTTTCTTGGTACCATTGTGGGCTTAGCATTACTGCAAAATTGGGAAGCTTTTGTAGGAAGATTGGGAAAGGGGAAAGGGTTTTTTGTATGATATGGACTATTGAATCTAGCATCCAAGTTTCTGAACTACCATTCCATTTTCTTCTGTTCTTAAATCCTACTTCTTTAGTTCTGCATAAAGCATGTTTGTTTATTTTACAAGTCTTTGGTGTAGTCCGGATATGCCCCGTGGCTAAATCTTTCCTATATGTGGTTTCTTGAGTGTTGTCTACAGCTTTATTCAATCTTGTTATGTGGTTTCTGTAATGACAGCTTCCCGGATAAACGAGGACCCAAGGAGGACATCGTGGATCCTTCTGTAGAGGCCTCTAATCTATTGAAGTTGGTAAGGAAACTTCTATCTTGTCTTCTGATATTTAAAAGCTCTCAAGCTATACTGTGAGTGAAATTTTGCAATGTCAAAATGTTGGAAAAAGAAAGTAAAAGTAAAAAAAGAAAAAAAAACAGAATGGAACTCCCAACATCATGCTGTCATGATTTTCTACCTAGCTTCCTGTATTCCTGTCCTTCTCTGCTTTAAATTCCATTTCTTACTTTCTGTGGACTTGACCAAGGAAATGCTGAGACTGGATTCTTGTTTTCTGATATCTCTATGATTCGATTTATTAATTCTCTCTTCTGCAAACAGAAATAAATAAGTACAACTCCTCGAGGTACCCGGCTTTTTCAACTGACAATCATTTTATATTTCACTAGGATATGAGGCACGCGAATGACAGTAATGTGAGCGAGAAGAAACAATCATCTACGGCTGAAGTTCAGAGTTCTCTGAGGCAAGAGGTAGCCTAACATAGATGATATATCTTTTCAGACAGATGAATTGACTAGATTGTTAATGTAATGGTCAAAACGATATCTCACTGCAGATAATGCAGCTGGAGAGAAGATTACATGACCAAGTTGCAGTTCGATGTGCTCTTGAGAAAGCATTAGGGTATAAAACTTCTTCTCAGGATGTCAATGAAGTGACCTCAATGCCTAAGGTACCTCCTCCTGCTCCTTGTAGTCGTAAAATGAACTATATAATATGCTATATATTTGAGGTACTTCCAATTTGAAGAGATGGATTTCAGATATGTAAGATGCACATATTATTAGCTTTAGATATACTGTCAGAGTGTGCAAAATTTGGGGATTTCGCACTTGGAAATATGTAACTAGAGATTGTTGTAGGGTCTGTCTTGTTTGGTTGTAATTTGAGTACCTTCTTGGTACCTTTTTTAATAAACTTTTATCTTATCAAAAAGAAAAAAGAAAAAAAAAAACTCTCTGTGAAGCTGGTTTTGTAGTTTAAGGCTCAAATAGTCTATTGTGGTTGGCTCATGGTTGTTGTTGGATACTTTTCTTATATATTAGATGACCCGTTACCCTTATCTCAGTCATATGCTGATTGTACTCTTGTCAATTGATTTCAGCCAGCCACAGAACTGATCAGAGATATTGCAATACTAGAGTTGGAAGTTGGGCATCTGGAACAGTATCTTCTCTCACTATACAGGAAAGCATTTGATCAACAAATCTCATCTTTGTCTCCTCCCACAAAAGATGTTAAACTAAAATCTCCTATAAGTACCCCAAGAAGGCGTCTTGAATTCTCCAATTCTGATGTGATGTTGAGAAGGGAAAACTCTTCATCTCGAGTTAATAGTCATACAGAATTAAATCCACGGAAAGAAACTAATAGCATGGCAGAAGACAAAATTAATGAGTCTGGAGTTAATAGAAGCCATTCTTCGTTATCTCAGCGTTCAGCTCAGTCGAGCAGAGCTTCTCCACCAGAGGAGACACTGGGCAAAGCTTTGCGTGCTTGTCATTCTCAACCTTTATCTATGATGGAGGTAATTTACCTGAGGGAGACAAATTCTTGTTGCACTCCCTGAAATTTGAGGGAAGGAGTGATTTTGTATTAAATGTCTTAGAAATGTGGAGTGGTTTTTTCTGTACAGAACGATAAACTTTTTAAAAAATTGAGTCTTTTCTTATGCCTTCTTTGCAGTATGCGCAGAATACTTCTTCAAATGTAATCAGTTTGGCGGAGCATCTTGGCACCCGTATCTCTGATCACGTTCCAGAGACACCAAATAAGCTGTCTGAGGACATGATAAAGTGCATGTGCACCATATATTGCAAGCTTGCTGATCCTCCTCTGACAAATCCTGGTCTTTCATCGCCAACCTCATCTTTGTCTTCCATAAGTGCATTTTCTCCTAAAGACATATGGAGTCCAGGATTTAGGAATGATTCATCTTTTGATGTTCGGCTGGACAATCCTTTTCATGTGGAAGGGTTGAAGGAATTCAGTGGACCTTACAGCACTATGGTTGAAGTACAGTGTGTATATAGAGATACTCAGAAATTGGGGGATATTGAACCGATGTTACAGAATTTCAGGTGAGTACAGTTGATACTCAGGCACCTCATGGCACGACTTTAGCCTTTTCTTTTTGTATAACACTCATTGAAGTGTCATATTGCAGGTCACTTATTTCTCGCTTAGAACAAATAGATCCACGAAAATTGACTCATGAAGAGAAGCTAGCATTCTGGATTAACGTGCATAATGCATTGGTGATGCATGTAAGATTCCTCGTTGATTAGAGCATCAGCATTATAGTTTTGGAAATCATTGAAGTCAATATCTGCTTTTAGCTGATGGTGGAGTTTTACTATTTCTGTGTAGGCATTTTTAGCTTACGGTATTCCCCAAAACAATGTGAAGAGAATATATCTGCTCTTGAAGGTTGGCAAGCAAACTTATTTATTTGGCTAAGAATTGCTTGGTGGAGATGTTGTCTAACCTTATTGCTTAATCCAGGCTGCCTATAATGTTGGAGGTCATGTAGTAAGTGCCGATGTGATACAGAACTCTATCCTGGGATGTCGAATGTCCAGACCAGGACAGGTACACCTCATGAACTATTTTCTTGTTACATATCCATTCTCCGGTTAGATTACATGTGCAACAGTTATGTTCTAAGCTGCACAATCAATTAACTGCACCTCAAAACATTGACTCTCTTTGAAGTATATCCCAAGAGCATTTAGTATCTTTCTTTCCTTTATTTTTTTCTGATGAAGTTACGGCATCTTTCTTTCATTCTTGCAGTCAAAATGTCTGTTCTCATTCAAAAATAATTGAATAATACTCCAGCTTAGTGATTTTTATTCTTGGCACATCTCTAGTTCTACTGGTGTTGGAGGATTTGATACTTGAAATGCTGATAAAGTTCTCTATCAATGCAGTGGCTTCGCTTGTTACTTTCTTCTAAAGGAAAATTCAAGGCAGGTGATGAAAGACAAACATACGCTATTGAACATCCAGAACCCCTACTGCATTTTTCACTATGCTCTGGCAACCACTCAGATCCCGCGGTATTTGCCATAATATATTCTTCTTGTTATCTTCTCCATGAGAATTTGAGTAAACAACTGTTTTTGCTCATCACAAAGCTAGAAATAGGCATCAACTTCCATCTTAAAACTAATTTAAGATCTGTGGACATCTATTCACCGGTCATGAAAATAGCTGTTGATCTCTGCTATGGAAATTCAGTTACACGTTTGAAAAAATTAGAATTAGTGGTGACGTGGAGGCTAATTTCCATAATCAAGTTCTTTCCGAACTTCAGGATCTTGTCATTTCAATGATGCCAGCCTGCTTGGCATCTATAAAGTCGTAACTGGACTAAAAAGTCTCTAGAGACTAGTTTCATTCTTTTCTTCTGCACTTAATGATTGAAAAGAAGAAAAAGCTGACAATATTTTGTAATCATTTGAGAACAAAATTTGATGACCAACGATTAAGTTTGTTTGTCTAACGGGGGAGTCAAATGTTTGTTGTCAGGTTCGAGTCTATACACCCAAGAGAGTATTCCAGGAGCTGGAAGTCGCAAAAGAAGAATATATCAGGGCTACCTTCGGTGTGAGGAAGGATCAGAAAATTGTCTTGCCTAAAGTAGTGGAGTCCTTTGCTAAGGATTCTAGCTTATGTCCTGCCGGCGTGATGGAGATGGTCCAGCAATCTTTACCGGATTCTCTTAGAAAGAGCATTAAGAAGATTCCACAGGGGAAGGGCCGCAAGAACATTGAATGGGCTCCACATAATTTCTCTTTCCGGTATCTGATAATGAAGGACCTGGTGAAATGACTACTTTGATGGTATGCTTAAGCTTATTGAAGTCTCCGGTTGTTTATTTCTTTTGTCTTTGAAAGGGGTCTCAATTTTTTTTCTTTCATCCCTTCTGTATAAATGAATGGTAGTTTGTGTTAGAATGGAGGATGATCAAAGTTCCTATTAATTTTGTGTCTTTGTGGAAGTGCCCTCCATTCTTTGGCTATTGTTACTAGAGCAAAGCTTAGTTTGTGTGTAAGAACCAGCAATTTTGAGTTTCAGTCTCGTACATAAATCTAATTCATATTCATTGCTCAACTATCGCCAGAGTTTTAAAGTGTTTATGTTTGTTTGGCGCAAAAAAAGACGAAGAAAGCATATGTTAAATAAAGTGCAATAGTTTTGGATTCTGCATAAAATTGTAGATCAGAAAAGTGGATAGATTAGTAAGGTTTCTCTCCCATTACATTTCCAGGTGGATTATAGAAACATACGGTTAGAATAGTGTGGTTGTTGGAGCAAGTAGCTTGAGCACAACCAAGTTCCAGCGAGTTTTTCCAGACCACTTGGGTGTAAGAGAAGCATTTGTGGCCCTGTATGCAGGAGTTGTTAGCATAATTGTAAAACTTCTTTTCAGCAACCCAGATATCCACAGCTACTTGTGGCTGTATTGCAACCAATCCTCTAAACAGGAGTTGAAGTTGGCCATAGTTGATGCTGCTTAAGTTTGCAAAGCTGCAGTTACGTTTGTCCCTCTGGTAGCGCGTAACAATGCTGGTGGCATTGGCGAGAATGAAGCTCCATTTCAGAGGGCCAACCCCGACCTCAGCTCTTGCCTTGTTGTGCGCATCTAAGAACTCTTGGGCGGCACTGGATGGGGCAGCTGGAGTTGTGCCACCTGCAATTGGTGGTGCAACGCTCTGCCCTGACTCGTGATGTTCAGAGACGGCAATGAGTGATTGGAAGAGTAATGTGAGTAAGAAGAGCTTGGTCATTGTTTTCTACTTTGAACTCGGGATAGTCAGTGAGCTGCTTTATATGAGTACAATCTCACTAGTTAGTTACACATATTTACATCACCATTTACTACAAAATACTTTAATTTTACTTCTCTACGAGCAATCATACCAATTGAATATTTAACTTGATAAAGATTGTCCAAATGTATATAAGGAGATAAATAGCGCGTTCCTTAGCTAATGTGGGGCACTCTAACACCGCCCACGCTCATGCCTAGAAACTGGAGCACAATTGATTGCGACATTGTAACACCATACACGCTAGGCTGACAACTAGAACATGTGTAACATAACATGGGGGGAAATACAAGAACAGTGACGAGCTTGACTATAATACCAAGTAAATATTAATTTTGACCCTAATTTTACCTTAAAAACTAGCTTATGAGATGAGTATTGTCCAAAGACGGTACGGCAGTTCATTCCCTCAACTAATATGGGACCATCTTCCAGCTCAATGACTAAAGTAACTCTTTCTCGTCTGCAAAATACGCGCTGTGAATAGAATAGAAGAAACACAGAGAAATGACATGCTTCTGTTAACGGAGGGGTGAAATCAACTCAGCCATGTGACATGCTTCTATTATTAACCATCAGTTCAGCACACCAAACTAGACAACATATCTGAATACCTGAAATCATTTGATGGCGAAAAGAAGTTGTCCCCTATTTATTCTCATGCCCATGCTGCTTATTTACTACTAGGGTGTTTCCCGGGAACGAAAACCAAACCAAATCAAAAACCGACTCAAACCCAACAAAAAAATCACACATATTATTGGTTTGATTTGATCTTAATTTTTAATTTTAAAAACCGACAATATTTTGTTTGGTTTAGGTTTTAAGAAAAACTAATCGAAAAATGGACAACCCGATTATAAAAATACCTATTTATAAATTATAGTTACACACATATGTGTACACTTTTATATAAAATTCATAAAATCTTACATTAATCTTTTACATTGTTGGTTTGTAATCTTGGTCTTTGCCTTTATAGTAATTTAGTTCTTTGCCTTTACTTTCTAGGTTGATTTGTAGTCTTTCTTTTGTTAAGTTTAAGAATTTATTTCATGTTAAAAATTACTTGTCATGAGTGCTTAAATTATTCATCACTATTTTAATATTTTGTTCAATTATCATCAAAATATATTGATAAATGACAACAATTCATAAAGAGTAATTAGCTTGGAAGTGTTATGCAAGAATATAGTCGGTAGAACATGTGCATGACGTACAATGTATTTCACATATTTATAGAAAACCCAACAAAAAAATCGAAAAGCTGACAAAATCGACAAAACCAATAATAGAAAATGGAGATTTAATCGATTTGACTTTTTTTTAAAGAGAAAAACCGACTCAAACCGAATTATCAATACTACTCATTTAAGGGTGAAGCCACCCTTTTCAAAAGGTGGTCAAGTGACCACCCTTCACTGAAATATTGCAAAAAATTACACTGTGTATATAAGTAAAATATTGATTTAACATATATAAAATATATATTGAACACCCTTTGTCGAAAATTCTTTTATGAGCGTTTATATTTGGTTTTGGAAGAGTTCTCTAGGTTTTCTCGGAGATTTTGTTTATTTCAAAATCGTAATTGTATTATTTTTTCCAACAAAACATGTTTGACCATTCGTGCTTCTAACTCGGCAAAAAATTACAGAAATATAACACTTTTTTGGGATGGTCTTTAATTTCTAATCCACACTTTCTCCATCGGTCAAAATTTTAAAATATTTTTCATGAGGCAAGTGAGGGCATCACGTATTAAATTTTTGAAGTTTTATCCATGAGGCAAGCGAAGATATAAAATTGAAGAAAAATCTACTTCGAGGGCTATTTGTGCACGTCAAGCCCTTTTGTAATGTTGGACAATCCAATTCTTAAGGCCCAGCATTCAAGAAATCGAATTTGGGCCTAAACTAACATTGGAAACACGTAAAAATAGCACGGCCTAATCAGTTTTCGAACTGTTCATTCAAAATAGCCAATTTTCGGTGCGCATATGTATGAACTTCCAGCATATTATGCTGGAACCCCAACACGCGGAAAGTTCAAGCATAATATAATGGAGATTCGAACACCTGTGCATGAACTTCCAGCTAGGGGTGTACACAGGGGCGAAGCCACCTATAACAAAGGGTGGTCAACTGACCACCCTTCATCGAAATATTATAAAAAAATACACTGTGTATATAAGTAAAATATTGATTTTAGATGTATAAAAGATATATTGAACATCCTTTGTTGAGATTTTTTTTAGTCCGGTCAAATTTGAACACCCTTTGAAATATTTCTGGCTTCGTCGCTGGGTGTACAAACCAAACCGGAAAAACCGCACCAAACTGAAAAGTCAAACCAAACGGATTAAAAAACCCGATGAGGTTTGGTATTGAGTAAAAATCTCGAACCAAACCGACATATAAATATATAATTTTTATATAAACTTTTACGACTTTATATATAATTTTCTTTAAAAAATGTCTAGAAATATTTGGGATTCTCTTATGGGATGTAATATTTAATAGAAAATGGAAGTGTTCCATTTTTATTAACTTTATATAATGTGTTGTATGATCACTTTCTTATCAAGTGTTATTGAAATGCGTCAATCTCTTTGTTTTATCATATTTATATGTCAAGATCTATTATATTATATCTTTTTCAAATTTGATGTAGTATTTTGATATTGAAAACTAAATAGTACATACATTATTTAGGTATCATATTGATTTTTATTTTTAATTATTGAATTCGGTTGACTTTGAAAAACAAAAATTTATTGTTAGACAACTAAAAAAATAACTATCGCGTGTTACTAAGAAAATTCTCGCATAAGAATATATATTTTTTGGTAACTATCAACTTTCATTAATTACCAAGTAACATATTTACAAAAAACTAGGATATACATTCAGACCACTGTACATATCATCTATACTCTTTAACACTGAGATACTCCAATACACCTAGTTACTAACATTTTGCTAATTTCGCATAAGAACATTTTAATAAATTATATGTTTGCCAATTTTTTTAATTTTTATTAAGCATATATTTCCTTATTAAAAAAATTAACAAAGTAAGATTGACATTATTCATGTAAGAAAAAACCCCGAAAATCTGACAAAATAGAATCAATCCGAACCGATATAAATGATTTGGTGTGGTTTTAATAAAAAAATCGAACAAATCCGGTCCATGTACACCCCTACTTTCAGCATATTATGCTGGACTCCAGTATAACTATACTGGAGTTCCAGCATAAGTATACTGGAACTCTAGTATATTATACTAGAGTATTTTTGATTTTGTATAATATTTTCGTTCAGATTTATCTTAATAAAAATCTGCTAAATTTCTATTACTTCTAAAATTATGGCTATTTTGATTGACCACCTATAAATCTACCTATTTTTGAAATTTTTTTCCTGGAAACACTGGTGCATATGCTATTGTTGTATAGCTAGCTGATGAGAGAAGGGCAGAAGGCACAAGGCCAGAGCTTTTTTTCACAGAACACAAGACTAGGAGCAAGATTGATTTTAACGGGAACATGAACAGATTTAATTTTATGGTTTAATGTACTAATCTTCATTTTGATAAATAGTATCTTTTTTAGCTATTAGTATTCGAGTCATCAAACAAATTTAGCAGATAATTTATTGGTATTCAGATAATTAAATTAGTATGTCAAAATGGAAAAGCATTTCGAAAAATAATTTCCAATCACCTCAGTATGCTTGAAATTGCAAGCAGAGAATAAGGAGCATAAAATTAAGAATCTATTCATATCTTTCTCTATAGGATAGGAGAAGCAAATTATGTTATTGTGCCAAGTGTCAAAACAGAAAATTAACATATGTCCAATTTTAGGACAAACTTCCAACTAACTTGGAAGTTCAAATTTATTTAATGTGAAGGACATATTTTTTAAAGAAAAATTCAAAAATTCAGAATTTTTAATTTTTTTAAAAAAAATCTATCTATGTGAAATAGGAGAAGCAAATTCTTGTTATTGTGCCAGAACACAAAATTAACATGTGTCCAATTTTGGGACAAACCTCCGACTAATTTGGAGGTTCGAATTAATTTTTTAAGAAAAATGTAAAGGACAAATTTTTCATTTTCAAAATTCCAAATTTCAGAATTTTCAAAGTTTAAAAAAAAATCCATCTTTATATAGAATAGGAGAAGCAAATTCATTTTATTGTGCCAAGTGTCAAAACAGAATTTATTAAGCAATACAACAATGAAGTGGAGAATCAATTGAATAAAAAGATCAAAATGATTAGAAGTGATAGGGGTGGAGAATATGAATCTCCGTTTGCAGAAATATGTTCGGAATATGAATTTATCCATCAAACTACTGCACCTTACACACCTCAATCCAACGGAATTGCAGAAAGAAAAAATCGGACATTAAAGGAAATGATGAATTCTTTATTAATAAGTTTCGGATTACCACAGAGTTTATGGGGGGAAGCTATCCTTACAGCTAATCGAATACTCAACAGAGTACCCCACAGCAAAACGCAATCTATTTCATATGAAAAATAGAAAGGAAGAAAACTCAACTTGAAATATTTCAAAGTGTGGGGGTGTCTAGCAAAGGTACAAGTTCCTTTACCTAAAAGGGTTAAAATCGGACCAAAAACAGTAGATTGCATTTTTATTGGATATGCTACAAACAGTAAAGCATGTCGTTTTTTGGTCCATAAATTCGATAATCCCGAGATTCATGTTAATACGGTAATGGAATCAGATAATGCTGAGCATTTATCCGTATAAAACTCAATGCGAGGTGTTAAGTGAAAGATCTAAACGATCTCGGGAAGAACCAAAGGAAAATACTTCAAGTGTAGAAGATCCAAGACGTAGCAAACGTGAAAGAACATCTACTTCCTTTAGACAAGATTTTGTGACATTCCTTCTTGAAAATGAACCTCAAACTTTTAAAGCAGCTATGTCGACTTCTGATTCAGCGTTTTGGAAAGAGGCAGCCAATAGTGAGATTCAATCAATTTTGGATAACCATACATGGGAATTGGTTGATCCGGGAAATAAGCCTTTAGGTTCGAAATGGATATTTAAACGGAAAATGAAAGCTGATGGCACTATTGACAAATATAAGGCGAGACTTGTTGTCAAAGGTTATAGAAAAAAGGGAGGCCTTGATTACTTTGACACTTACTCGACAGTAACGTGGATAACATCTATTAGGGTGTTAGTGGCACTAATTGTCGTGTATGGTCTTGAAATCCATCAAATATATGTTAAAATAACTTTCTTAAATGGAGAATTGGAGGAAGAGATTTACATGGAACAACCTAAGGATTTTGTGGTTCCTGGTAAAGAAAAGAAAGTGTGCAAACTTGTTAAGTCGCTTTATGGACTTAAAAAAACACCCAAACAAATGCCAAATTTGACCAAACAATGTTGGCAAGTGAATTTAAAATCAACGAGTATGACAAATGTGTTTACATTAAAAACACTCCAGGTCATGAAGTCATTGTTTGTTTATATGTTGATGACATGTTGATAATGAGCAAAAGTACGGCAGATATAAATGCTACAAAGCGCATGTTGGCTAGCAAATTCGACATGAAAGACTTAGGAGTTGTTGATCTGATCTTAGGAATCAAAATTCAAAAAACTCCACAAGGTCTAGCATTATCATAGTCTCACTACATTGAAAAGGTACTTGACAAGTTCAAGTATTTGAATTTCAAAATTGCCAAGACTCCAAGTGACGTGAGTTATGCACTTCAAAAGAATGAAGGTGAAAGTGACTCACAACTGGACTATGCAAGAGTATTGGGAAGTTTGATGTATATCATGAATTGTACGCGACCGAATATAGCATGTGCTATTAGCAAACTGAGTCGGTTTACAAGTAATCCCAATCATATACATTGGATGGCAATGAAACGAGTTTTGAGGTATCTGAAACATTCCCAAAATTATGTGTTGCATTATAACAAATATCCCCCGTGATCGAGGGATATAATGATGCAAATTGGATCACCGGATCATCTGAAGTTAAATCCACGAGTGGTTATGTTTTCACAACTGGGGGTGGGTCTTGGAAATCATCGAAACAAACGTGCATCGCCCGTTCTACAATGGAATCTGAATTCATAACTTTAGATAAGGTCGGTGAAGAAGCTGAATGATTCCGGAATTTCTTGGAAGATATTCTATTTTGGCCCAAACCTTTGGCACCTATTTGTATACATTGTGATAGTCAAGCAGCAATAGGCAGGGCAGGGAGCATTATGTATAACGAAAAATCTCGTCATATACGACGGAGACATAATACCGTTAGACAACTACTCTCTAGTGGTGTTATCACAATTGACTACGTAAAGTCAAGAGATAACGTGTCGGATTCACTTACAAAAGGCCTATCTGGAGAGGCACTTGAAAGATCATCAAAGGGAATGGGGTTACGGCCTAGGACAGGTCATCATGGCGGTAACTCTACCTAGCAGACTGGAGATCCCAAAAGTTAGGTTCAAAGAGATCAAACAAAGTTATGAATGACGGTTCGACATTGTCAAATAACTCAACCCGTTCTCGTGATGAAGACAATGTTCAAAAATCGAGGTAAAGCATTACGGCTTTTTTATGCGTCAATAGAGCTGAAAGCGTTTTAATGATTTGCTAAGTCTGGTAGGATATGACCAGATAGTGTGTCTTTATGATTACACGTTTAGGAATCACCTATGTGAGTTTGAGTTGTAAGCCGCTTCAAGGGGCATGAAAGTAAAAGCCAATTCTCTAAGCACTCATGAAATCAGGCGGTGTTCATGCTTGAAATGAACACAACCGTGAGAACCATAGATGGTTAAGGATGGATTGTGTGACTGATGTTGTATAGGTATACAACAAAGCTCGACGTTCAAAATATCAAATCTACCGATTGACCGAGTGTATCCGATATAAGTTCACTACGGAAAGTCCAAAGGTAAACCTACTTATCCAGATGCAATTAATTCTTGCATGTAAAACACACACGCGTCTGTGCATTCCTTTATTTTATAGTCTTTCTCCATTCATGTGGGGGATTGTTGGGCTTCAAGCTCAATGTTGTTGGGCTTTAAGCTTAATGTAGCTTAATGTTAAGCTTAGTGTAGCTTAAAGATGGTGAATGAGAAATGGAGGAAAAATAAAATATTTGAGTTTCCCTCATTGGCAAAGGGACATTGTCCCATATTGGAGGAATAAAAGACTTTTGATGGGTATGTGTACAATTTCTCTTCTTCTAGCTCTTATAGAGTTGAGAAGAAGGCAAAGCCTCGCGCCACCGTCGTCGCTCGCTCGGCTTGGCTTCGGCTTCGGCTTCGGCATCAGATTTGGTCAAAGATTGATTGATTAATCTTGTTGGACAAAATTTCTTACAAATTAATTAAATTAATTAATGAAAATTCAATCCGAAATAACCCATGACCTGCGGCCCGGTCCGGTCCGGTCCGTTTTTCTTTCCCGGATTATTTTAAATCCGTTTTTTAATTTTCCCGACATGTTCCAACAATTATGGTTGTTCTGAAAGGTTGCAAAACTTTTTCGAAACAGTGCCAAATTGGCTATAAATATGCCTTGAATCCCAGAATTTGTACTTACTAAATTTTCTGATCTTCTTCTTCTTCTTCTTCTCCACAATATACTCCAGTGTGTTTTACGACCATTGAGTGATTCGTCGTTCACCAGAGTTTTTGGTACCAATACATTGGTGAGTTAAATCGTTCTATCCTGGGAGTATAATATTCCAACACCTCGGGTACTTGAGGGGAATAATTTCCTTAAGGACACACTGTGCATTCAGTGAGCTTGATTTATTCCTTTATTGTTTTACAGAATTTATTTCGTTAAATTTGTTCTACAAACTTTCTGTTTCTGATTTTATTTTAGAAATATTAATGCGTTATTATATTTACAGCAATACAGATTGAATAACAATTACTATTGTCGTTGTTGTTGTAAATAAGATATGATTTTCGTTGTAAAATATGTTGGACAAAAAAAGATCATCCCTATAATAATGTTAACTTCTTCTGAGTCAAATGCCTTCTAAATTCAAACGAAAATTATTTTCTATCATGTTATTAGTTTATTATTATTATAAGTCAAAACGAATCGTTATCTCATATTGGACTATTTCTAAATAAATATATATTTGCTTTATAATTTTTATCACGAGTTAAAAGTAGAAAGGAAATGATGATGATGAACAAATAACAAATGAGTTAGAAAAATAATAAAACTTTTACTATTTGCCCAGCAAAAAGAGTAGTTGTATTGATGTTAAACCAAGTGATAACCTTTAAAATAACGGAAAAGATCCAAATATGTCATTGTACGATACGGAATTGAGCACATATGTCTTTCGTTAATACTTTAGCCCATATATGCCCTTACCGTCACATAGTTGGTCCATATATACCTTTTTGAAACGGAATCCAATTAAACTAATTAGCTCTTTCGTTAATTGTACTAAAATATATTACAAACATTGTTTTCTTTTTATTAGTACTTTTTTTTTCTTTTCTCTTTTCTTTCTTCCTTTTTTTTTTCTTCTCCTTTTTATTTCCTTTTTCATTCTCCCATATCCGAGTTCCTCCATCACTGATGCCTTCTCCATTTTCGTCACCAATTTAACTTGACAAACTCATGAATTTGTGGTAATTTTACTATCACAAACCCCACTGGTTCTTCTGACCTGAAGGAGATGAAAATTGTTAGAGAAACTTTTTCGGTGGTGTTAATTGGGTGAAGGTAAGATATGGTTATTCAGATTTTGAAGGTCTTGTTCCTTCAGATTTGAAGCTCCACGGTGAACAACACCTTCAAAATCTGAATAACCATATCCTACCTTCACCAAATTAATACCATTGGTTTTTCCGACAATTTTCATCTCCTTCTTTCCAGAATAACCAGAGCATTCTTGCTTGGAAGCTTTGGTGGTGTAGGTTTGATTAGGAATAAAATCACGTGAAACTGGTGACGGAAATGGAGAAGACATCAGCAATGGAGGAAATCGGATATGGGAGAAAGAAAAAGGGAAAAAAATAGAAGAAAAGAAAAAAAGAAGAAAGAAAAGAGAAAGGTAAAGAAAAAAAAAGTATTATAAAAAGGAGATAGTGTTTGTAATACGCTTTAACACAATTAAAGAAAGAGTTAACTAGTTTGGGTGGATTCCAATTCGAAAAGGCATATTTGGACCAACTATGTGACAGTAAGGGCATATACGGACCAACTATGTGACAGTAAGGTCATGTATGAGCTAAAGTCTTAACAAAGGGAAATTTTTCTCAATTTCGTATAACAAGGGCATATTTGGAACTTTTTTGATAAAATAAAAACATAAGCTAATAGAAAGCCACAGGGAAATTTTAAGACATTACCTATTAGGTTATTGTAGGCATGCAAAATTTACTGAATTTAAATTCAATAAAATAATTTGGACTATATTTTAAATTCAAGATATATTGGTCCAAATAAATATTATGGGCTAATATAATTAAATTAATTATAAAAGTCCAATATATATGGATTAAATAAATATGTCTTAATTCATTGGGCTAGTCCATTTAGTTGGGCTACAAATGACGAGCCCACTTCATTAGGCCCAATATGCCATCTTCCTAGAGGCTTGGCAAATGACGCGGCACGCCAAGTCAAACGGAAGATCCAATATGATCATGCCTCATGTCAAAATGACACGGCATGCCAAGTCAAATTAAAGGACCAATGAAACTGCGCCACGTGTGCAAGTGACATGTTCTGACCAATCGAATGCGGCCATGTCACACAAGTTATAACAAGAAGCAAGAGAGAGCTCGTGAATCAAACGCCGCAAATTTCTCTACAAGTTTCAAGCTTCAAACAATCAAGTTCAAGTTCAATAAATCAAGTTCAAGCTCAAAAACGAAGAACAATTCAAGTATTCAAGATCAAGAACGAAGTCAAATCAAATACAAGGAGTTCAAGATCAAGGCTACTTGTTCGTGATACAATTCGTGGCAACACTCAAAGTGTTCACGACGGATAAATCAAATTTAAATTCAAGATCAAGCTCAAAAGCCCTTGAATTTATACTAGAAAAGTAGAATCAGAGGATTCATAGAGATTTTAACGCTCAAATATTTGAAATCAAATACTACGATTGTCGCAATATTTTTCGATCTTGATTTTATTTTCTTGACGCAATTTATTGTCTACAGTTATGTAATAAAAATTAATTTGAATTGAAGGATAAATTTTTTGAATCTATTGGTATAGTTTTTGAATTTGATTGAAATATAATTTATTTTAATAAAAATATATATAGTAATTTTCTACCGCTTGATTCTTTTATCATCATTATAAGTCAAGATGATTATAATCTCATATGAGACTATTTCTAAGTAAACATGTATTTACAAATGAACCACTTTATGATTTTCATCAAGAGTTACAAATAAGAAGGGATGAAAGATTGTAATGACGATGAAGGATAAATAACAAATGAAGCTAGATAATTAATAAATAAAGATTTTTTAAATTTAATTATATTATTCTTATTCGTTATGGATCATGCTATAATTTTATATTATTTGTAGCATAACCTATATAGAACAATAACAACAACAACCCAGTGTGATCCTACATGTGGGGTCAAATTCAAAAGTTATTCCATAATTATATGATTCGTTAATTTAATCACATTGAACTTTTATTATTGAATAGATAAGACGATAATTATGATTTAATTAAAAACGCATAATCTAACGTGCTCAAATAAATCTAATTATACTCTAATATGACTAATATTATTTGATAATATCTGTGCATCACGTAGGTTCTAAAATTATTACATAAAGAAATAGGATCTCAAAAGAAAATACTTTGGAAGAAGAGATAGTTTGATCATGAGTGTGAATATTCTCCTTGCTACATTAACTTTTCTTTTGTATGATGCTATAAATTTTTAAATTTTGTATGTACATCGATACATATGATATCGATAGAGAAATTGGAAAATGTTCTTGAAAAGAGAAGGGTAAAGTTGATTGATGACATATGAATTCATCGATATCAAACTGTTTAGGTGTGGGATAAGGAAAGATCGTCTTTTTACCAGAAAGAAAAATTAGGATGGACCACCTGAATAGTGAATACCCATACATTCGTTTAAGCAACAGACACGTCATGGAAATTAAGCTAGCGTTTGGTTATAGATTCTCAAATTTGTTTTGCAAAATTTGATTTGGGTAAAGTTTGGTTCGAAGATGAAAAGTACGTTTTCAAAACATATTTCCCAACTTTATTTTGGAAAAACATATACATAAAATTTCCAAGTTTTGGGATTTTGGCCCAAAATCAACAATTGGGATGATTTTGAGATTTGAGATTTTGCCAAAATGTGGACACAATTTATGGAACATGAGTTTGCTAAATAAATCCCAAATTTATTTTGGCAAAACTCATGGCCAAACGGGTCCTAAGTCTCAACATTCGGCGACATACCTACTTTTTCTTTTGGTATAATGGGAATTCTTAAAATAATTTGTAAGCTACATGACTTAAATCTGTATGTATAAGAAACTCTAAATTCTTGAACGCAACTCTAATTTCTAAAATCGGCACATGTCGTTTTGCCTCCATTTTAGATATCTTCACTAATAGCCCTCAACGCGTGATAGTGTATATTGTGTTCAAGATCTAACATGCATGTATAAGTAATACTTTTTGATAAAGAATAATCAACGGACCTCTTCATTATTGTATGTGGTTACACTACTATAATTTAGAAGGGCAACTTTACAAGAATACTGAAAAGAACGATACGACATGATGACGAATATTACTAGTACAACTTAGGACGAAGCAATATCTGCAAAGTGAAAAGGATGTTTAATCCTTCAGACACATTAATCAAAAGAACAGCCTTTTAATTTGAGAGCTATTTTTAGTGGTAGATAGTGAAAAGCCCATATATAATTGACTTAACTTCTTGATTATCTCTTGAAAAGATTTTAAGGTTTCACTGAGAATAAAAATTATTTCCTTTTTCTGGTTCTATTGTGCACCAAATTCGAACGGATGTTATACATGCTTTCCGATTAAAGTATCGTAGAACAACCAATTTTTGTAGTAAATCGGCCAGTATAGCACCGATAACTTATGATTCTTTGACCTTACTGAATATGCATTTATTATTTTCCTTCTTTACACCACTTCAGAATATTCAAGTCAATTAATTAGGAGGCTAATACTATGATGAACTGCAAACAGTAAAGAAAACATCAAATTCATAAACTATCTGTACATAACGTTTTCAACAAAGTGTGTTGCCCTGCAAAATGACGAAACGTACACCACAAAAAACTAGCCCTCTCGACACTCTTCATGAGTTGTAACCATAAATTAAAATATGGAACTATGCATATGTACACTTCTGCAAATTGCAATACGTACAAGGAACATCCACTGTCATGTCTCCAACTCAAATTATATACTATATAGTTATTTCTTTTCTTTTTTTTTAAATAAATAAATTATGTATACGCTATCTCCACATCCATTGTCATTTAAGAATAGTAGGTGTGTGGTAATCTGTCAAAAAATATATAACTCTATATGCATGGAGTCATGGATGCCAGCTCAAGCGCCTAAACTCTTAAAAAAATCACTTTATTTTCTGAGATCTAAAATAAGGTTGCGTATATAGGTGGCAATTTGAGCCCAAACCCAATTAAATCTCCTAACATGTTGAAGGTCGGACTAGTCATTGACCAGCCCAACCTATTTCAGCCCAACTTTAGCCCAAATTGATCCATAAATAACTTCACAAAAATATCTTTAAAATAACTTTTTTTGTTTGATATGCCATAACAAAAGGAAAAAAGTATTATTTGATAATTAAACAATTCATAAAAAAATAATACACATTAATTAAAGTTTAGTAAGAGTTGGGCGGGTTGGGCTATGACCCAAATTTTAGCCCAATTTGACCCAATCCATCTCAACCCTAAGAAATTCAAAAATAGCCAGATTTACAAATGTTCGTTCAAAAATAGCCACACTTTAAAAAGTAATCGAAATTTAGTCACTTTTCATGTAAGGATAAATCTGACCGAAAATACTGTTTAACATCCGGAAACTACTCTAGTATATTATACTGGAGTTCCAGCATAAATATATTGGAACTCCAACATAGGTATACTGGAACTACAGAGCATAAGTATATTGAAACTCTAGCATAATATAACGGAGTTCCAACATAAGTATACTAGAACTCCAGCGCAATATACCGGAGTTCCAGCAAAGTATACCGGTCTAGTATAAAATATGCTGGAAGTTCATACACATGTGCTCGAATCTCCAGTATATTATGCCGGAACTTTTCGCGTGTTGAAGTTCCAACATAATATGATGGAAGTTCATGCACAGGTGCACCGAACTCCAGTATATTATGCTGGACCGGTCTTTGTTATAGTAAAATAGTGACTATTGTTCAATGATTTAGGAAACGCTGGCTATTTTTGAATGATTAGTCCAAAAACTAACTAGTCCGTACTATTTTTACAATTACTTTTGGTCGAAATATTGACGCGTCCAAAATCAGCGCAACTCGCCTATTTGAGAGTTGACCCCTAGTTGCGCATGGTGGAATTCACATTATATGTTCGACTAAAAGTACACCATTTTACCAACATGGGGCATGCTAGAAATTAAACTCCCATGCAAATAAAAGCTTGTATATGTAGAGGGGAAGTATATATGGAATACAAAATGTGCTATGATATTTTTGAAATATGCTATGTTCTAGACTGGAATATCGTATGGTTAAAAAACAAAACAATCGTCTATTTAAGACCTCATTTTAGAAACTTCATCTACTTGAAATACGTGAAGCATCGGATTCTCCTAGCGCTAGCTGGCCTGCCCTTTCTTCTCAAGATTTGATGGTGATGTAATGATAATAGAGTCGAAGCATATCAAACGAAAATGGGTCCAGCCTTCAGCAATCACCTTTGCTTAAAATACCTAACTATATTAATTAGCCTCGCTACCATTTTGCAACTTTCTTTTCTAATTATGGGAAGTGATGATCCCCACCTCTTTCATTCTAATAATGTCGTATGTATCATATGAATAATTCATTAGTTAGGTCCTCAGAAGTCAAAATGCAACTTGTGGTAAAGTCATGTATTGTCGCATTGTTTGTTTGCTAGCTTACTAGGAAGTTGAAATGCAAAATTTATGGCCATTATTCTTTAATCATAAACACTGAGGTAATTGTAATTCTCCACATGCAGAGGAAAAAACAAATGCCATACTGTAGATAAAGACTGTGACATGGTTCCAGCTGTAAGAGAGTTGAGATTCGCTAGCCCCACTCCCTCTTCTCAGTTTTCTCACCTATTATTATCTTTATTTGATACCATAACTGTAAATTTCTAATAGTACGGTGGAGAAAGTAAACTGTTATTTAGCCCATAATTGGAGTTGCAGTTGGCAGATATAACCTTGTGAAAATAGTTGTAATGCATTAGTGAAATTAGACCTCGAAAGGATATGTAACTAATAATTTCATTGTCCAAGTCAAACAAAATTGAAAAGTTAATGTAGTGATAGTACTTTTAAATCTTTCATTCATGACACAACCGCAGACAGACTCGACATCATCTACCACATTTTATCCTGTCAAATTTCGTATAAAGATAAGCAAACTATACCGTCGTCTGTCGTGGAGGAAAAAAGACCGTATGGAGAGAATCTTGTCCTGCATGGAGCCGGATCTAGAGTTTGATATATGCTTCGATGAATCAGATAGCTTTTACTCTGATTCTGTTTATATAATAAGATATTTATATATATTTAATCGTGAACCTAATTATTATTATAAATTAATTTCAGATCTATATAGAAACTATAAACTTTAAATTCTGAATCCGCTTGATCAGTATAACCTGATTAATATTGCTGGCATGGATCAGTGATGACGTCTAATTTATTTCTGCGACTAGTTGCAAATACACATTCATACAGTATTTTCTTTTTTGACCCTATATATTGTTGCAATAATTCATCTCATTCGTTTAGATTAGTTTATTTCTTTATAACTCTAGTTAAGACTTAAGAGGGAATCCATGAGTTCAGAGTGATTGTAGTGCTTGACTGATCATGACTTGAGATTCACATTATAATTTCTTTCACCATTGAGCTGTCCCTTTAGAACATTATTACTAGATTATTGTAACACGGTTCAAACCATTAACATTATATTACTTTGTTAGCTAATTATATATGGGACTATATGTTTATAACTTAATCCTTGTAATATCTGTGATGTCTGCAATTCATGTCCGACAGAGGCGAATATAGTGCACTGGTATCGGGTTCATTTGGACGCAGTATTCTCAATGCGCTGTATAAATTTATGTGTCTAAATTGATTCAAAATACTAGATATAATCTCTGTAACGTCAAAAATAAAATAAATTAAAAAAATTTAAAGTTAATCCATAAATTTAAATTCTCGAAAGTCAAACAACGGATTGTGACCTTGGCACAGCTTGATTTGGCTATGGCAACAAGATGTTTTTTTTTTTTTCTTTGGTTGGCGTTGTTGAATTTTAACTTATATACAGTTCACATATGCTAATAGTATAATTTTTACTATATCAAGGTACATTAATTTGTTGTAAAAATCAAGTAACTCATGAGTTCGTTTGTAAGCGACAGTCACCTATAAGTTTTTTTAAGTGATCTTATAATATAGTAAAAGAAAATTACACTATCAACTTAAAAAAATCATTATTTTATTATTTTCCATCGCTTACTTCTCGTTATAATCCGTGCTCGTTGTTCCGAGAAGATAGCGTATCAAGCAAAGTGCCGAAGTTTTTACTCCGTCGTTATCATCTCTAAGTAACGTCATCTTATAAACCTCATATTTAAGAGGAAAATATATTGAAGTTGTAGCAATTGTTAGATGTAACAATGGAATCATATTATTATGATTTCACACCATAGCTTATCAAACTCATAGAGAGGTAGAATTGTGATACAACCCCTACATTGGCTGACAAGTAGAAATTAATACTAATTCTAAAACTAAAAAAGTAGATGCCGAATTTTGAACCACCCACTAATCAGAGAGCAGTTCTTGAATTTAATCTCAACTAATTCTACTATTCACAAAATGAAAAATGAGACATTTTGCTACTCAGGTATTGCAGTTAACCTCGCCGTGAACTTCCCTCTCCTCCCACTACCACCACTACTCCTCGCTCTTCTCAAGTCCGCCGCATCAGAACCATTATTATTATTATTATCACCACCTTTACACTTTTCCGATAAGAAATCTGAAGCTTTACGCCGACAACCGTATTTTTCACCGCCACAATTATTCAATGCAGAACTAGCCTTAACGGCTAATGCAGCCATTTCCTTAGCCTGAAGCCTACGTTTCAAATTGCTCAAAGGCAACGCAAAGTAAAGTTGACCCGGTTGAAGCTCCTCTTCGGCACTTATGGCTGAAACCAGGTCCCCAAATTCCATTTCGTCGGAGTTACATATGAATATTGTTGGATCTCTTTGTAATAAGTATGAAGCTTTAACTGGGTACGGAAACTCTTGTAATCTTCCGTCTTGTAATATCAATTTTGCTGTAGCGACAGATGTAGATTCACACGAACTGCAAATACCCATTTTGCTAATTGAACACTAGATCCGGTTCGGACTCAGTGAACCGACTCAGTTGGTGTTCGTAAAAGATGGAAGCATCAAGCATGTGATATGAATGGAGAAATGAATACAGGAAACAAGAAAAAGGAGGTATAAATAGGAGCTGATATTGTATCGAATACTGAACCAGGAAGCCATGTCAACATTTTAACTTAAATATATAATATATATACATAATTTATTTATTACTGTATATGTATAATTATATCTATTCGATGTATAATATATGGTTAAAAAAAATAAAAAATAAATATGGTCAAATATTTGCCTAAAGATTCCAAAACTTAAAAGGAATTTGGTTTAAGGGAAAATAAGGGGTCCACTGCATTGCCAACCTGTATAACTTATGGTGACAGGTTGTATATGGAGAGTACTGCATCCTTTTACCCATTATTTTTCTTGAAATTAGTGTTAAACTCGGATAATTTGATGAAATATTAATTTTATAAAATTATGATCTAATATATCATATTACGTTAATAAATAATAGTTATATTATTTTATTATTTAATGTAGTATACATAAATATGATAAAGCCTATACAAAATCAAAGGAAGCAAAGCATTATAATAACCAAATAAATTATTTATTCCTTATTTATTTTTAATTAAATTAGCAAGTATTTAGTACTATATATTTAGTAATGTGATTTTTTATTAGTTTGTCAATTGACTTAATATTTTGATATTATTTCTCTTCTAGTAGAACCTACATATATATACTTTTTATTCTGGAAATATATATTTTTATATTTATGTTATACTGTTTAAAATTCTTCAATTGTATAAATTTAGAAATAATTTTCTAGAGTGTTATTTTATTTATATTTTGTTCTATAATTAATTCAAACTATAAATATTATAAAATTATCTTTATCCACCTCTTTTCGTACATTCATTTCTACTACAATTTTTATTAATTTTTTTATTTTATATTTATTGAAAATTTAAATAATATCAATTTTTTACGAAATTATAATTTTTAATTCATCAAAAATATAAAGAGATAAGCCTTTTATTATTTTTGTAGAAAACGTACTAATATTTTTAATATAAAATGTATTTTATATATAATATATTACCTTATATATAATATCCTAATAGTTTTTTTATATTTTTGGTTTTTTCATTATGAAATTATGACTTCTATTTATCAACTAAAATTTCCTACATGAGAAATTAATTAGTATATGTATTAATTAGTATTTCTAGAGTGTTATTTTATTTTTATTTTTTTATTTTTTAATTCAAAATATAAATATTATAAAATTATCTTTATCCACCTCTTCATTTCGACTATAATATTTTATTAGTTTTCTTATTTTATATTTATTGTAAATTTAAATATTACTAAATTATAATTTTGAATTCTTCAAAAGTATAAAGATATAAGCCTTTTATTATTTTTATAGAAAACGTACTAATGTTTTTAATAATTAATAAAATGTGTTTTATACATAATATATTATCTTATGTATAATATCTTAATGAGTTCTTTATATTTTCGTTTTTTTCATTATGATAAAGCCTATACAAAATCAAAGGATGCAAAGCATTATAGTAATAAAATAAAACGTACTAATATTTTTAATAATTAATAAAATGTGTTTTATATATAATATATTACCTTATATATAATATCCCAATAGTTTTTGTCTAACTCACTTCATTTTTTCTGTGTGAGTTTCGGAAATATCCCCATTCATAGGTCGCCTGCTGAAATAGTGCAATTGCATCGGAAGACTGAAGAGAATGCCGCCCAGTGTGACAGGCTCTTGCAAGAAATCTGTGTGCAGGCAAGAGAAGTTGCCCGTGAGCAGGGAGGGGTGCGGGACGAACTCATGCTGGAAAAACTCGTCGACGCCGCGGCCAGCTTCTTTTGAATGGGTCACCAATAGAACCGTCGGTTCTTCAGAATCTAACATCGGGACCACCTTTAAAGTTACCCGGTCTGGTTCCAAATCAGTCGTTCATTCAACACTGCTACAACCTCCGCACGCATTCGTCGACCGGTTTTCTTTATATTTTTGGTTTTTTTATTATGAAATTATGAGTTCTATTTATCAACTAAATTTTTCTACATGAGAAATTAATTAGTATATGTATTAATTAGTATTTCTAGAGTGTTATTTTATTTTATTTTTTTATTTATTATTTCAAAATAGAAATATTATAAAATTATCTTTATCCACCTATTCATTTCGACTATAATTTTTTATTAGTTTTCTCATTTTATATTTATTGTAAATTTAAATATTAGTAAATTATAATTTTGAATTCTTCAAAAGTATAAAGATATAAGCATTTTCTTATTTTTATAGAAAACGTACTAATGTTTTTAATAATTAATAAAATGGGTTTTATATATAATATATTATCTTATGTATAATATCCTAATGAGTTCTTTACATTTTCGTTTTTTTTTATTATGATAAAGCCTATCCAAAATCAAAGGATGCAAAGTATTATAGTAACCAAATAAATTATTTATTCCTTATTTATTTTTAATTAAATTAGCAAGTACTTAGTACTATACATTTAAAGTTGCGGTATTTATTTCACTCAAGATTGGATCTCTTTACCATGTCTTTTACCCGTGACTTCAGGAGGTATTCACATTTGGCATATGCCTGCTCTGATCGAGATCTTTGGGGATGATTCCGTACTACAGTTCGGTGGAGGAACTTTAGGACATTAGTGATCTCATTATTTCCTATTCTAGTAAAACCATCCATCAGAGCCATCGTTAACCATTGGTCGTTAAGACCTGGAGTATAAAACGGTCCATTTGTTCTTGAATAGCTTTCTTCAAAAGGGCTTCTGCTTCCTCGGTAAATGTCTTGGTAGAAAATATGATTTCTTGGAACTGAGTGCCAAACAGATCCCATCATTGATTTGAGATCTTGATAAGGTGAATACCCAGTCTATTTAATACTAGGCATAATGAGTATCTATTTTTGGTTTTTTCATTATGAAATTATGAGTTCTATTTATTAACTAAATTTTTCTACATGAGAAATTAATTAGTATATGTATTAATTAGTATTTCTAGAGTGTTATTTTATTTATATTTATTATTTATTATTTCAAAATATAAATATTATAAAATTATCTTTATCCACCTCTTTATTTCGACTATAATATTTTATTAGTTTTCTCATTTTATATTTATTGTAAATTTAAATATTACTAAATTATAATTTTGAATTCTTCAAAAGTATAAAGATATACGCCTTTGATTATTTTTATAGAAAACATATTAATGTTTTTAATAATTAATAAAACGTGTTTTATATATAATATATTATCTTATGTATAATATCCTAATGGGTTCTTTATATTTTCGTTTTTTTCATTATGAAATTATGAGTTCTATTTATTAACTAAATTTTCCTACATGAGAAACTTAATTAGTATATGTATTTATACGATATCATTTGATTTTTTTTTAGTATTCTTTATTTATGACTATTTATTTATTATGATTTTAGTTATGTGTATATGTGCAATTTTTCTCATAATAATTCTAATTATTTTTATAAGTCTTATATATATATATATATATATATATATATATATATATATATATATATATATATATATATATATATATATA
>ML256593.1:25046-49193 GCA_005239495.1 Nicotiana undulata | reverse complement strand
GAAACATATATATATATATATGTTTCTCGGTTACCTAATTGTATTATCCATCACTTAATATTGTTAAATTGACATTTGAATTATTAATAAATTACCAATTTTAGTATAATAACAACTCTCATATATGTATACACATGCATACTACTACTACTACTGCTACTACTGCTACTATATTAGGAAGAAACTATAGCCTAATTTGAATTGGTATTTTTCTTAATTGTTTTTGTTTTTTTGTTGTAAAATAATTTTAAAATTGCAATTTGAATGAGTAGAATATTTTTTGTATTTTCGTTTTTTATTATAATTATAAAATATTTATATTTATTAATTCAAGTAGTGTAACCAATTAATTCAAAATTTAAAATTCAAAACAAAATTTAGTTAGAAAGTAGTTTATTTTGTCTTAACAATGCCACTTGGCTTTTTATGATTAAGACACTTGTCTTAGGCCTCATTTGTTTGCACTTAATGGAGGTCTGAATCTTAATCATTCAGATCTCAGACATTAAGTGCGTTTGTTTTTAAAGTCTGAATCTTAATTATTCAGATCTTAATCATTAAGTGTGTTTGTTTTTTTTACTTCACAACCACTTAAGGGGTCTGAATAGGTCGGTATGATTAAGATCTATAACAGAGACTTAATTTCATTAAGCGGTATCACATATTCATTATTAACTGCGCCACCGCCTAACATTATCAACTACCGCCCTTCTACCACCACCACCATACTCAACCTCTCCCCACCACCACCATACTCAACCCCTCCTCCCCCCACCACAACCACGTCACCATCATCCTCAATCATAGCCGCCACCATTATCGAACATCATCACCCACCATCCCCACCACTCCGACCACCATATATCATTATCACCCACAATCAACACTCATCCACCTCAACTACCACAATTGACCACCCCATCACCATCAACAACCACAACCGACACTGCCCATTATGATAACCTACCACCACCCACCCACCACATTTCTCAGTCACAACTACTACCACTACTCGCCATTATTAACTATCACCACCCACCACCAACATCCTCAATTATAATCGTCGCCACTACCAATCACTATTAGCTACTAGCATGAACCACCATCATCAACCAAAACTACCACCAACCACCGCCTCTAGTCGGCATTCACCCGTTAGCCATCACCACCAACAACTATCATATTTTAAAAAACTATATATTTTATTGATAGAATATTAGATTAGCTAGTATTTCATTTGAATTTTATGTTTATTAATTTTCAAATAAAGATAAATTTTATAGATTCAGATGTTAAAAATCAAACAATCTTAATTATTTCTATTCAGATCTTAATACACATCTTAATATATTCAGATGTGTATTCCGATTCAGACGTCTTAATCTTAATACACATCTTAATATTCAGATGTGTATTCAGATTCAGACGTCTTAATCTTAAAAAAAACAAATGAGGCCTTAATGCAATGTTTTTGCTTCTCTTAGATTACGAGACCAGGGATTCCGCTTTTGAACTCCTGTCATTTTCCTTGCTCATTCCAACACTTTCAAATGACATTTTCATGCAAAAAACAATCTACAAGTAAGCTTTTTTAGTTGTTAAATTTTGAAATTTAAACATTTAACTACTATATCAGGTAAATGTAACGTGATGGGTATAATTTTTTTAAACAATAATGTATATAAACTTGAACTTCAGCATTGTACCTTACATATTACTAAGGCTTAATACCTAAAATATATCTCGAAATCCGAATTTTATCATTCTTTATAGGAGGGAGTATATTAAGATTCAATAATTGAAACACTAAAAGCAGCTGATAAAACAGAGCTATATAAAATTCAGACCATTTCTCAGCCTTCTTCCTCCGCTGTTTGAAAACGTCCACGTCTGTCGAACGTCCGCTTATGCACTCTTCGCGCTCCTTATAACTTCCCTTGACGCTTGCTTTTGGCTAATTTCTTTTCGTATGTACAATCTATTAAAGAGAAGGGTACTGATTCTATAGCTAGTTACTACACAAAAATGAGTGACTTGTGGAATGAATTGGATGTACTGGTTCCAACCTCTGCTTGTGACTGTGAGGAGTCTAGACTCACTGGAACTTTTAGCTAATCAGAGATTGTTATAATTTCTGATGGGATTGAATGAGACATATAGTAATGTAAGGAGCAATTTGTTTTTGAGAAGGCATGTTGTCAATGTAAATGAGACTTATGCAATAATGACACATGAGGAAAGCCAGAGATCATTAGGAGTTAAATATACAATCAGGGATCCTTTGACTATGATGGCACGAAGAGGCAAGCCAAAAAAGATTGGCCTAATTTGTAAACATTATGCTTATAAAGGACATTTGAAAGAAACTGCTAGGATACCCAGCAGATTTTAAAAGACTTTATGTGAATGCTACAAGTACTGAAGAAGCAGCAGGGTCTGGAAATCCATTCTAAACTCGTGTGCTAACAAAAGAACAATACAAACAGTTGGTAGGCCTCTTGAACAAATCAACATCAGGAAATTGCTCATCAAATATGGCAGGTATAGCCTCTATACTTTGCAGCCCATCAATAGAATAATGGATAGTGAATTCAGGAGTACAATCGTCTATTAACTATTCCATTAATGCTATCTCCACGACTTCACTATTCCATTAATGAAGCTTCACGTTATTGTTGTAACTAGCTCAATCTAACTCCGTTAACATCCGTATGTACAATCGTCTATTAACAATTGGATGGGTATTAGTTTATTTTACCCCACTTACACTAATGATTACTGTAAATAATAACTGACAACTCTGTTTGCCTGTAATCTAAACATAGTAGAAGGATAATAAGAGTTTAACCAGATAACATAACGAAAAAATAAACACCGGTCTAATAGTGGAACTTCCGTATGATTTTAAGGACAGTTGCTGATTATCCTGGCAAACCAATTCTACATTTGAAGGTTGATAAGAAAGTTGGATGTGAGATTGAGCAGACACACTATATACCAGTCATGAAATTGTATGAAGAAGGAGTGAAGGTAGCACGAGAAGAACATTGGGAATATCTTAGGGGTTGTATTATATGGTGCATTCTTCCAAACCAAATTCCGTAAATTTAATTTGCATTCTTCTTCCACTAACATCAGCCTAAAACTAAACTCATGCAAACAAAAAAGAAAAAAAACAATGACCCAAAGATGTTTTTTCTTAATTAAAACATCTTTATAACGGTGTTATCTGACCCAACTTTCTTATACCTCGACTTCTTCACTCATAGTATCTACTACTCCCGCCAGCAAAGGTACTAAGTAATTATATCTACAAAGCTTAGGCATATATGAAAAAATCATGTAATATTTTTTATTTCTGCTGGAATTTGTGAGCAAAGTACCACAAAACTTGCACAATAGTAATGAGATTGAATCATACAGAAGCAAAAACTTTGACAACTATAAATCAGATTACAAAAAAAAAATTACTAAACAAGACATAATAAATGATTATGATTATGGAAGATAAAATATTTTTTTAGAGATTAATCTTCCCTAAGCAAAATCTCCTAAGGCATGTATAGTGGAGATTGTGTTTTGTGTAAGAAGAAGTGATCTTAATTTACACAAGTTCAAGTTTTAATTTTCTTTGAAGAAAAAACCAACCAAATATAGAAGAAATTTACATATTTTTTTTTAAAATAAAATAAAATCAATTATAGTAAATATTTTGTAATTCCGTCAACTAACGAAGACTCAAAAATAATATGAAAAACAGGACAAACTCGAACAAATATAACACCTAAGCAATCAAGATAATTTGTAAGCAAAGTGAGATAGGTTATTTCAGTTGGCCACTCTACATTTTAGAAACTAAAATCAAGTGTCCTGATGAATTATTCCAGGACCCAAATTCCTTTCACTGGCATTCCCGCCTTCACAACACTTGTAGAAGTTCCAAGTGGAGATAGCATCTATGCAGGTTCAGATAAATTTTCAAGTTGCTACAGCCCAACAGAGTAATGCATAGATCAGAAAGAAAGGCACACTACAAGCATTACAGCTGTAATGCAAGCAACTCTCATGGGGCTGTTTCGTACGATGAATAAGCAAAAATAATTTTGTGGAATAAAAATTTAGTACCACCTTATCCCTTGTTTGGTTGTTAATCTTGGACGAGTTATCATGTGATTAAAATAATATTGTATACCTGCTAGAGGGTGGACTAGTAATCACAGGATAAATTATCCTTGGATAAAATAATAAAATTGAGAATTTTAGAATTAATACAACATAACAAAATATCATAATTTCAACATAACCATCACAACGTAACTTGTCTTCCGACCAAACGACACCTTAGAGTATAAATTCAACGTTCCCTTGCAAAGGTTACCATCCTTAACAAAGCAGCAAGTCCTGTAGTGTTGTTGCAATTGTAATTAGTAAAGGAGACTCGGCCTTTTTTCTCAAACGCAAGTGTCATATATCGGGTATAATCGATAACTCAAATCGATAAAATATTGGGTTATTAATATCGGGCTATTGGGTAAATAGTTCAAATACAGTTTATGTTATTTGACTATTGGATTATTCGTTCAGGTCTCGGTTTGCCCAATTATATTAAGGAATTTTTACATTCCAATACACTATTTCAATCTTTGTTATTCACCCTACTCAAGTTTTAATATAATTACATATTATATACCCAATTATTAATTATATACATTTTTAGGCATTTAATGATAATAATTAGTGTCCTAAAATCACTCTAACGTACCTTCCACTACCCCCACGTTTCTCTCTCCACAAACTCTCTTCCCCCTCTCCCCCAACGTATCTTGCACTCACCCACGTTTCTCTCTCCACAAACTTCAGTATCCCTTCCATTAACGCCTATTTCCACTCTTCTTCAAAAATCAGTCTACATTTTTTCACTCTTTTTCAAAAATTCCTCCCCATTTTTATAAATTCAAGCTCTAAATACTCTACCACACACCTCCATTAACGCATGTTGCTTGCTTAATTTTCAATGAAGAAGAAAATATTTTCGAAGATCATCCATAATTCCAGTAAGAGAGCAACAATTCTACCATTGACAGCGATTAAAAAGCTTTGAAGCTTTGAATTCGAATTTGAGTTTTCAAAAAATAATATTTATTTGGATTGGGTGTTGTTGCGAATAATTGAGAATATTATTTGGAATTTATATCTCATTTTTGTGGGTGTTTAAGATTAGACTTGATTTTTGCTGAATTTTAGATTGAAAGAAGAAGAAGAAGAAGAAGAAGAAGAAGAAGAAGAAGAAGAAGATATGACATACATTATACTTACGAAATTGTAGTAAAGTCGTAGTAAAATTATAGAAAAATTATATTTTGTTGTTTGTATATATATTTTTATTTAAAAATTGTATTTAAGTTGTATGATATTGTAGTTGTATATAACTGGATAGAAATAACGTATGAAAGTTGTAGATAAGTTGTATAATAAATAATTAGTTGTATGAAATATGTTATGTATAAATATATACAAAATATACAAAAGACATATTATATAAAATTTATATAAAATTATATTTTAATTATATGATATTATAGTTGTATTTGACTAGGTAAAAATAATATATTAAAGTTGTAGATTAATTGTACTTTTACATTGTGCTTTTAAACTCTTTGCCTAAATGTGTTAAAATTGTTAAAACATTACTTAATTTCATGAAATACCTTGCAACTTAATTCAGATCGACTTCTCATAAAAGGTAAACTTACTTATATTCAGCATTACATGCTAGAAGGATTCCATCTTATTTTGCAGGAAAAAGTACAACCATTGTTGCGTATGATTTGTAAAATAATGCTCTCCAGATATACTCTATCCAATTAGGGTTATCCTATTAATTATTACTCATACCTAAAGAAAGTGAAACACATAGGATATAATTCTTTGTAAATAGTGCCCTTCTGATTTTGTATTTTGAATAGCAACTTCAACATGTTCTTAATTGGATAATAATAATCAGACTTGATGGAATGGAAATAGAGTCTGATTCCCTTTTAAGGATTTAAATTATAATTTATCCCGAATCCTGATAAAAAGTTGACCCCAAATATTAACCTAATCATCCAGTTAATTATAGAGGAATTCTTACTAAATTCCAACGTAAAATTGGAGGGTTAAAAAGAAGAAGGAGAAGAAGAAGAAAAAAGATCAGAAGAAATAACACAACATTGTAAGTACAATTAAGTCATGGTTACGTGATCAACCAGATGAAAGAATTGTCCACTGACTTGATCACTAAATTGCTACAATGGTAGAAGATTTGGAGAGAAAAGGGAAAGAGGAGAAAAAAAAGGAAAAAGTTATAACTATATCCCTTGATTGAAGTTACTAATAATGAAATAAGAGTCTTTTAAAGTGGAATGTATATATTTTGTAAACAAAATTTGTTTAGGTCGGATAATTAACTAAACGTGGATATTTTTTGTAATAGTGTCTAGGAAGGTAAAAATCCCTTATAGTAATGGTTTATCCGATAGCCCAATATACTTTAACAAAATTATAATTTTACCCACTAAGCATATAAAGCCACCTTAGACGTCATTCTCTCATTCTGTCAATTCTCTCGGCAATCACTCTTCATCTTAATTCTTCAATTAAGATTTTTCGTTTAAACTTTAAAGAATTGATTGTTTAGATTTTTTGATTATATATTATTTTCTTTTGTTGCACTAATTCTTTAGTATTTACAAGATTAAGATTTTATAATTTTCCTATGAATTATGCCAGCGCACAGTGAGATAGTTAGTACGATTAGATTGTTTAACGTCTTATTCATTATTCCTACTAACTTATAACTTTGAAAATTGAGATGGAATTTTCAAATGCAAAGAAAATTTTCTTTTCTAAAGTTGAGATTCAACTCCTTTCTCTTAAGAGTATGATCATGATTTATTTAATAAAAATATGAAAATTTTGGACGTTTTTTATTATTATCGGGTAACCGAACCGAAGCGACCGATGTCCAGACACGTACAGGTGTCTGTGCTAGAAACTGCTTTGTGACAGAGGTAAAAGGAGGCACTCGCCAATAGACTGGACTTTTTCGAGAACCAGACGAAGCAGTCCAAAACAAGATGGACGTGAAGACAGTTTGAGTCAATCAAAGCCCAAAGACTAAAGAAGCTAACAAGCCCAACAGCAGAATGTACTCTGAATCACCCAAAAAGTCCCGCATTTCAGCCGACCAAGTAATTGAGGCAGTATGATAAAAGATAAAGAAATTTTTACCTTTATATGCCATATATTAAACCTTATTACCTTAATGTTTAAGATTATAGATAATTACATATTATATATCATAATTTAAATTAGGGGTACTTTCACATTCGTTCCTCACCCCCTCCACTAACCCCATTAACTCCCCTCACCCCCACGTCTAGTTACGGTCGACCACCTTCACCATTGTTACAGGGGTTCGACACACGTTCACCATTCTAGTTCAGCAATGAAGAAATTCAAATATCCAAAGAAAGCAGTCCAAAAATCAGCAGTAGTCGACATACCATCATTCGATTTGGGTGTTTTAACACCCAAATCACCAGCAAAAAAACCAAGATCAACACATGCAATGCATCATACCATACGGTCTTCATCACCCAGACAAATGAGGGCTGAGTCGAGAACAAAAAGATTACACGACATAGATGCTGCTGGAAGTTCTACACCTATCGACAAACATCTAAAAAGGAAGGGGAAGGATGTTTGTGTAGATGATGATTTTGTGGAAGAAGCCCCAAAAGTTTAAAAAAAAAAAAGAAGCTAAAATGTCTACGTCTACAACAAAACACGAAACGAAGAAGCACCATAAAAAATCCCCAAAATTGGCTCCGAAAAGAATTTTATTGAAGGTAAACATTTTTAATTTTGTTTGTAATTTGTTAGTTTTAATTTTTGTTGTTGAAATCTCTGTTTTGTAATCATGTTACAAATTGTAGATAAATGTTTTAATTTTGTAGTTAAGTTGTAGTTATTACGTTAAAACAGTATAGATTGGTATATAGTTTGTAGTTGCTTTGTCGTTATTTTGTAGTTGCATTCTAATTTTTGAAACATATATTTATTTACATTTATCTTTCTGAAGTTTTGGTACAAAACTTTTATACATTTTGATATATTTTGTGTTTTTGTTGTTCACGAAGCAGAATATATACGCACTGGTTTGTGAAAAATGTGTTGTTATTAAACATCTAAAAATGTAGTTGTTATGTAGTTATATGTAGATAATATACTGACCAATGCCTTTTTTATCACTTATTGCAGAATGATCCTTACTTTGCCCCACACAACGCTCAATACGGGGTGCTTAGATTCCACAGTTTGTGTGATCCAAGCATCCCTAGCCAGATATCTCAGCTTCTGTCCTCAAATGCTCTTCGTGTTTTCAAAAAACTTGCTTTGGTTACTTACTTTCTATCCTCCCCTATCTGCATGCAAAATCAAGCACTTCATCTTCTGATGAAGTATGAATTGTCAAACTCAAATAATTTTGTTTTTTCAGTTCTTCTAAAGGGACAAAAATTGTTTTTTTCATTAAGAGATTTTTTTTTAATTACTGGGTTAAACTGTGTCAATAATATTGGCGACTTTTGATATACATCTACACATGTTAGCCCTTTAATGAACAGTTATTTCCCAACAAAAAAAAGAGTTGAAAAATGGTACTTAAAAAATATTGTAACGAGCAAATCTTGGGTAAACGACGAGGATGCAGTGAAGTTGTGCATCCTATATCTGTTGGAATTTTTTATTTGCCCGTCTGATAAAGATAATGTTTCTTTGATAGATCCATTTAGGTTTTATTTGATAGAGACATGTCGTTTCGAATCATACCCTTGGGGTATTATTTCATTCAATCAGGTTATGGATTCAGTTAGACATCGTCTAACCACCGGTATTCATTCTTATTTGATTCGTGGATGCTCCTTAGCACTGCAAGTTTGGCTTTATGAGTGTTGCTCGAATGTCAACCTCGAGATCGCTACGAAGTGTTCTGAATTCATACCTCGAATGTTGAAATGGTCCGCTAACAAGGGGCAGATTTGGTTAATTGCCTTCGAAGAGAAGATGATAAAACCTGATTGGGTAAAAGGTATATTCTTTTAGTTATACATATTTCCACAATTGACTACATTATATCTACAATTATTCTACAATTTATGCCTTGCTGAAAATATCTGTTTTTTTTTCAATCAGTTCACAAACATGACGGAGCTTGGAGAGGAGCTTGCGGTGTTTAGCCTGCCTCACAAGATTGAGTTCCAAGATGAACAAGATGCAGAAGTTCCTAACAATGATTCTCCATCTTTTGAAAGCAAACATTCTGATGTAGGTCATGAGAAAGAATCTATGCATAAGAAGTTCTAGAATCTAGAAAAGGGAATTGCGTAGGTATTATTATTTATCTATAATTTGACTACATTATAACTACAATTAACTACATTTAATTACATTCTATACACTAGATATGATTATGTAGACTGTTTTATTTAGCATTTCAAAATGGTGCCTAAATTGAAGTATATTTATAGAATTTCATATTCAATCATTATACCACAAACTACTCATACATAATTGATATTTTTTTATATATATTTGAATACATTCACCAACTAACTTTATTTTTAACTGTTAGGTTGATGCAAAGTTAGAAGATTTCAGGAGAACTGTATTTGTGGAACTTCGTGACCTTCGTGTTTTCATAGACGCTACGTTGAAAACAGTTATGGAGTTGATTAACAGGAGATACGCCGAGGATGAGGCAAAGGTAAGTGTTGACATAAATTTTTATAAAACTACAAATTTATGACTTTTTTGAAATAATAAACTCTAACAAACAATAAATTTTTAGTTTGCTGGTAGTTCTACAAAAATCAATGACAAACAACAAGGACCGAACAACCAGCATTTTCAATTTGAAATTGGTGATCAGGTGCATGGAAGCACAAGTGCAAAAAGTACGTACTTCTTTCAATTTAGTTACATTTATTTAACAATATATACATATAGTACAAAACTTTTTTTTTAAAGCACCATATGGTTACAAATCAGCTAATAACTACAATTAACAACGATATAAATACAGTATGACTACAATCTGGAAAAACATTCTACATATTGCTATTATTGATTTCTTAACTATAAATGGATACATATTTGTACATTTTAAAGAATTATACTATTTTTTGCACCTATTCAGTTACATAATGAAGCTGCAATTGTGCAGAAAATGTACCGGCGCATGTTCAATTATAAAAGTTAACTATAATTTTTAATTTGGATTTTTTAATTATTAAATGTTGTTGTCTTATGCAGGGATTGTGGTGTTTTTGTGGCTGCCTTTGCGGAGTATGTCAGTCTTGGAGATTTGTCAATCCCTTTAGAAGACCTTTTGGACATAGACCAACACCGTCGACGATATGGAGCTCTTTTATGGGACTATGCTACAAATAAGCAAGAAGATGGTTCCATAAGCGAATGTGAGGTTACAGGCAGGCTGGAGAGGAGGAAGGGTGCTGCTGCTTTGAATGAGAAGACTAGAGTTCTGAGGAAGAAGAAATAGGGTCGTAGTGGATTATATTTTGTTGGTGCAGTATAATAGATTACCTTATGAACAAATTTTTTTTTGTTTTTTTTTGCAGCAGACTAACTTTTCTGTTAGTTTACTTTTTATTACCAGTTGTTTAGTTTAATATAAATTGGTTGTTCACGCCTCTGTTACTTATTCATGTTACAATTAAGTATTCCAATTTGGACGATAATTTATATACAAATATTTCTACGCAATTACTACATATTTGTATGTAATTCTTAGTTGACGTTTAACTCCACAACTTCCAAACGATTTAAACACTCCAACTATAGAACTATATTATCAACAAAGTACGTGCAGATGAAATACAACTAATAATTTACCTGGAAATTTTTCTACGGTCTGCCTACAGTCTTGCAGCACGTCCTTTTATAACTCCAATTTGACTACAATTTATCTATAATTTAAATACATTTGAATTACATTCAATTTAAATACATTTGAACTACTATTTAACTACAATTTAACAACAATTGAAAACAATCCTTAATAAACAAAGACTAATAAGTTACCTGCAAATTTTCTTACAGTTTGCCTACAGCATTGCAACACTTCATTTTACATTTAAGTACAATTTGACTACATTTAACTACATTTTAACTACAATCTGGACAAAAATTTATCTACAAATGTTTCTACGCATTAACTACATATTTGTATGTAATTCTTATTTGACGTATAACTCCACAAATCCCAAATGATTTGAACACTCCAACCATAGAAAATTTTATCACCAACAAAGTTTGTGCAAATGAAATACAAACTAATAATAATCATTCAATTTAAATACATTTGAACTACAATTTTACTACAATTTAACTACAAATGAAAACAATCCTTAATAAACAAAGACTAATAAGTTACCTGCATATTTTCTTACAGTTTGCCTACAGTATTTGCAACACTTCCTTTTACATAATAAACATAAAAATTTAATTAATCACGACCAAAGAAAAATGTAGGCGGATTACTCCATACATAGAAGCGAATTAAACAGACTCAAACAAGTTGAAACATACTGCATAATGAACATTAAATACTTAATCATTTACACGGAAAAATCTGTTATGTAACTACACAATAGTAGTTGTTTCTAATAACAATTCTAACTACAAGTTATTCATTTCTTCTTCGGCGCATTCTTGCAAGACCTTTTGTTATGCCCCTCACCTCCACAATTTCCACATGACACCTTATACTTCTTCGAATTTATTTCATCATATGTTTTATATCTTTCCTTTTGAGGTCTCTCAGGCTGCCTTTTTTCTCTCCTCGGTGGGTTTACCACTTCATCCAAAATTGTTGTGGCATATTCCATTTGCTTTCATCAGGAGGATTAACTGGTATTTCATACGTATGCAGAAGACTCTCATTTGTGTAATATGGAGAGCAATAGTTTTCATATGTATCATTCCTGTGCCTTAATGCTGCTAGAGCATGCGCGCATGGAAGTTCCTCAAGTTGGAATTGCCCACAACTACATTTCTTGCTTTCCAGACACACAATGTACCGCTTCACACCATCTAACACCGTATGAAGATGATCGGTTGAAGATCTCACCTAAAATTGCACAATAAACAGAAAAAATATTATCTCAACAATACAAATAAATTAACAATAACTCCTCTACATATCACATTCAAAAATTCATACAAATCAGTTAAATACTGCAAATAACTACATTTTACCTACAATTTAACTACAATCTGGACACATAGCATATTAGGTGAAAATATATTTTCTACAGCAACTAAACAGATATTACCCTGAGCTTTTGAGATAATGTTCTGTTGATCTCCAATTGTTTGTGAAATTTGGACCCAAGGAACGTGAAAGTACCCTTCGCCTTCAATAACTTCTCGTTGGTCCAACGTTCTAGCAGTGTCCGCATATACTCCAAAAGGTCAAATATCGGCAGTTCTCTCGCATCCTTTGTTACAGCGTTCAATGACTCCGCTATATTTGATGTCATTGTCCAAGTTCTATTCACTGTTGCATGTACTCTTGACCATCTCTGGTAGCCAATTTCATATAGGTAAGTTTTCACACGCGGGTCTACCTCTTCAATCTTCGACATTCTCTCATTAAATTCATCAAGTGTGTATGAACATACTGTAGCAAAGTACAATTCACGTAATTGTAGATGACCCTTCTTGAACTTTAATCTTATATTTGTCCAAATATGCCACATGCAAGAGTAATGTTGCATTCCCGGATAGACAATTGATGTTGCCTTCTATATACTCTCATTTCTATCCGAAACAACACACATTGAAAGTCGTTCACCATATGCCTGCTTGAATTGCTCGAAAAACCACTTCCAAGACGCGTCGTTTTCAGAATCAACCACACCATATGCCAAGGGCAATATTGTACCTACAATTTCAAATAATAAAATATCAGCTGACAGACTTAATTATATATATAATAACATAACTACATTATGTCTACCTAAAATAGACATTTTATCTACATTTATAATAACTACATCTTAACTACATTTTATTAGGACTGCATACAAATAACTACAAAATATCTACCTACTACCTGATGCATCCATTGTGTTTGCTGTCAGCATAATCCCCTTGTAAGCTGTCTTTAAGAATGTGCCATCAACTACTACTACCGGCTTACAATATTGCCAACCACTAATTGACGTACAAAGAGCAACAAAGCAGTATAAAAAGCACTCATCTGCTGTCTTTTTCAACTTAACGACTGAACCAGGATAAGTCTCCCCTAGGATGTAAAAGTATTTTGGTAATTTGTTGTAAGAGTCTGCCGGATTCCCTCTCAAAAATTGTAATGCCTTTCCCTTTGCTCTCCATACTTGCATGTAGCTTAGGTTCAATCCGTGTTCGGATAACATGTCCGTTTGTATATCCTTCGGTGTGTAAACCGTCTTAGGATCACAATATTTTGGAATGACCATGCTGCCAACTATAGCTGCAGTTCGTCTGCGCTTTATGAAAGTTTCGTCCATCAAGGAGCATGTGTGTTGTATGTTGAAACTCATGACTTTGAACATTGATGAATCATTAATTGACGTTGCCTTAAAATCCCATTTACAGTGTTCACCAACGCATATGAGCCAGTAACTACAAAAAAAATACAATATTTTTAATATAACATGAGCTTAACTACAATTAACTACATTTAACTACAATCTTACCACAATATCAAAATAACACATTCCATGATTGAATCACTGCTTTTAATTATCTTTTATCCACAAATATCTACATACCTTCTATGACTAGATCTTTTAACTCTAAATTGGAACTTGTGCATCACAGCAAAGTTCTTCATTGTAGCAGCTACAGTTTTTTTGTCCTGATAGACTTGTCCTTCTTCAATAATACTTTGCGTACTTTCTGTTATTATTTCATTTTGATAATCCTCAATAGCTGGAGAGGATGGCATTTCAAGTAATTTTAGTGATCCAGAGGAACCTGCACCAACATAACGACAATCAGTGTTTTTATAAATTTTTATAATCCTTGTATTTTATACATCAATACATAATAATAATTTCATTCACAGATTGTAGTTTAAACGTCATTGTAGAGTATGACACATAATTATTTGATAGCACAAGTTCTACTTAATATTGTCTTACAATTTAATGAGTTTAAAGATAATTATGAAAACTCAGGTTTGTAGTTTAATTGTAGTCATATGTAGTTGAATTGTAGGAAACGCATCAAAACATTATATATAGACAATTTTAAAATTAACAAACCTGTACTCGTGTTGTCCATTGTTATAGCTAATTCCATATTGAGATCACGTACACTAATACATAACGGATATGAACCTAAGCTTCTATGATCTCTTTTGGTCTCCATATACACATGAACACCCATGTCATTCCTTATCTCCATCAGAGGGCAATTGTCGTTCACTAGGTATTTGATTTCAACAATTTTTTCTGAAGTATCAATCGACAGTTGTTCTGCAATGGCAGAAATCAGTAAACTGTAGTTTGCATTATCATCTACGACAATTCCGTCAACTTCAAAATCTCTAAACCTTCCATAGTGATCCCAAGTCCCATTAATTTGCAGCATTATTGATATTTTGGCCATGCTTTCCCGAAGAAAAGACGTGCAACAGATTTTCCTTCGAAAGTTTTTGAGAAAAACGAATACAGACTTGTCGAAATATAATTTCTGGAAATTGATGATGAATTTCGTATGAATGTTTGAAATCTACAATTTGAATTCAGTCTGTGAAAGATGTAGGTTGTATAGTTGATGCTGATCGATCAATTTGAATTTTTGAATTGTAGTTTTCAGAGTAATTTTCGCCCATTAAAGATTGCCTTCCGTTACGATTTTGAAAATAAATGTCGACAATATCAGTTGAAGATTTTATGGCAAGATTTTCGCCCCAAAAAAGGGGCAATTTTTCTGCCATTAAATATGGTAAATCACGATTTGTATTTAATTTGTAGAAAAACTATTAACAGTCCGAGTAATTAACAAATAATGAACATATTTAGTAATAAGGTTTCTTATATGGTATAGGAAAGAAAATATCCCTAAGGATAAAAGGTCTAAAAATAATGTGAAATTATAAAGAATTTTCACAGTGGATACCCGTTGAATCGGCATTAAAGTATGTATTTTGGTCTCCATTAGCAAGTATAAAAAGGAAGGCAACTTGTTCAATTAACCAAACCACTAGAAAAGAAGAAGAAGAAATAAAGATAACAGGCAACCTAAATAACTATCTCCGACAGTGAAAATAGCAATCCCTTTCAATTATAGTAAATAGGGTTGAACTAATCCAATCTTTTGCTGATTCACTAAATACAGAAGGAGCAGCCGCTTTTAGGTTTGTCACTAACTATGCATATTAAATGGATAGGCACCTACACATCTGCCGCTCTTTCAGTCTTGTCCTTAAAATCAAAGAGGATTTGGTATTCTCAAGCACCCAAGATAAAAAAAAGAACAAAAAGTCGAACTATTAAAGAGAAGAATCAAAGTTAAACGAACGGAACCAATGTTTTAAAAGACGGGGCGTGAGGGAGGCGTAAGCCTTCATACATCGGGCATAAATCCCATGAATCTTTAGAATTTAAGATATTATAAAATAAGAAATAATTATAAAAATTATATTAAAATAACAAAATTATAACAAATAATATGTTTAAAATATAATATGAATTATAATTCAACTATGAATAATACGAAAAGTATGTCATATATCATAATTTGCAAAAATGTCGTTACAACTCATACATCAAAAATAATGTATTCGATATAAAATCTTATACGTATCTCTTAAGGAGTAATGGATCTTGAATGAATTTCGATATTATAGTTTGATATTTTTTAGATACTCCTTATTTAATATGCTTTTTATTTGAAAGAGAATTATATAAAAACATATTTCACAATTTAAATATGATTCTCTAGCGTCATTTATTTGTAAGTTTCAAACAATTTAATAAAGTGACCCATAATATATCATACAATATCATGATACCTAATTATTTGTAAATAGTTACTAGCTAATACTGAGTTATTAAATTAACAAGCGTTATATCTCGTAAACTTTGAAAAAATAATATTTAGGAAAATAATTATAAAAAATGTATGGACTATATAATAAGGACATAACAAAAGTTAATAAATAAATAGTTTTTAAATGAAAGATTTATTTAAAATTTACTTTCATAGCAGTCTTAGTGGATAAGTGTAATAATTTTTATTTTAACTATGACATAAAATACTCTCAACTTAATGATTTATGATTAAAAATAAGTAATTTTGAATAGTCAACGATTTATTAAGAAAAATTGAGGATTTACAAGGTTAGTTACATACAATTGCATAAAGTTCAATTAGGCGTGCCCAGTACACTGGGCGTTGGGCGTAAGCCCCGACAATCGAGGCGTAAGTCTCATGGAACTAAGCCCCACACATAAGTCCAAGAGCGTTTTACGAGTGCTCCGCCCTGGAGCGAGCCCCGGGCAAATCCCAATTCTGCCTTTTAAAACAGAGAACGGAAGGACACTGAATTCGATTTGATTTTTGAAATACGTACTTACAAAGTCGAAAATCAAAAAATTAAACCGAAATTGCTCTAATCACATATTACAAGTTCATTCTCACCAGTTTTTTTCTCTTCACATTTCAATACCTCTAGCCTCCTCCACCCCTTTTTTTTTCCTTCGTTAAAAAAGGCATGCTGATGATACACGTTTTTGGCTTAGGAAATGTGTAAGTTTCAAAACGTCACCGCTTAGAATTAAGAAAAATGGCTTAAAAGTGGTTGGAATATATTAGTTTTATGGAAGCTTTCAAAAAATCTTATTTCTTGCTCGACTTACATAATATAGTTTTCGGACGAAGGGGTATCGCTTGACACCCTTGTTTTGATGGGGCTCCGTCCCTATTTGTCATATACCTGGAAGCGTCACTGCCGAAGCAAAAACAAATACAGTTGTGAACTTTAAAAATACTAAATTAGGATGTCACCTGAGACGTTTTATCTTTGCTCTTTAGGTAATCTTGAGTTTCAAAAATTATGAGAAGCTCCCACATTTAGCTTTTAAATTTTAACAATATCCTCAACAAAAATGTATTGTTATTGAGGTCAAATACTATGGTTCTATTTTCTGGCTTGTGAAATTCGGAAAAGTAAGAGAAAAAAAATTTGATTATGGTTTTTTTGTATAGTTTTGCTACATAAATATTTGGAGCAAAATTTTTACTTATGCTATGAAGACTTTATGGGGGGAAAACCCTGAAAACCCAAAAAAATCCCATTATAAACGTGAATATTATTGGTTTGGTATTTAGATTTAATACCTGACACATTGATTTATTTCCGAAACAACCTGACCGATGTATACCCCTATCTATGAGTATCACTAAAATGCCATATTTAAACACGTAAAGCTTTTCTTGTATTCTTTTTGTAGATTTAGAGGTATACTAACGGTTCTGTTTGTATAAACATAAAGTATTTATACTAAATCAATAACTTAACCATAGTTATTAATGTATATTTTACTTTGTTAGATCACTTAACTATATTAAGTTAGTATAATTTTGTATAAACAACTGATACGGGTCTCAAGTCTTGTCACATATTATAATTATAGGTGCATTTTGGGCATTATTGCGATGAAATTAATTCAATTATGAAAGCACTCTTATTTTCAAACTATTTAGACTTGTAAATTGAATTGTTGAAAAAACCTGACCCCCAATAAATTCATAAAATTGCCTACTTACCAAAACGAGTTTAATACTTCCACACAAACCAAACACTGACTTTAAGAAACATTAACGCGTCACCTCTTTGACCCATAAAAAACACCCTCCTCAGTCCTCCCTTCTTTTTTCTCAAGAAGCGGTCAGCAAATATGTTATTTATTAAGGCATGTGTGTACTTTTAAAATTGTAGTACGTAGCAAATTTCTAAGATTGGGACACATCAACCACTCTTCATAAAAAGTCAAAATAAGGAAGCTTCAGCAGATATACATTATAGATCTTGACACTAAATTGTATTTTATTTATTTATGTCTAAAGACGGTCTTCTATATATATCAAAAATCTAAGTCCAGTCTAAGGAGAAAACTCTTCTGTTACATCCACCTCCCTCTTTTTCCATGGCAGATCATCAAAGAATCCATCCAATTCCTGAGCCAGAGCAGGAGCCACCTGTACAAAAACCTACTGTTCCTTTAGTGCCACGTGACTCTTTCAGATCAGAAAAAGGTGACCCTGAGAGACAGCAATTAGAACCACCACCTTTGAGAAGAAGAACAATCCCATATTATCCACCATTAAAACCACCTAAGAAAAGAATCTGTTCTTGTAAAAGATGTTTGTGTTGCACATGTTGTCTGCTTTTCCTTGTTATCATAATCATCGGTGCTTCAGCTGCTGCTTTTTACTTTGTCTTCCAACCAAAAATACCAAACTACTCAGTTGACAGCATGAGGATTACACAGTTCAATTTCAACAATGATATGAGCTTATTATTTGCTACTTTTAATGTTAACATCACAGCAAGAAACCCCAACAAGAAAATTGGAATTTATTATGAAAGTGGTAGCCATTTGAGTGTTTGGTATACTGGTGTTAAACTATGTGAAGGGTCATTGCCAATATTTTATCAGGGTCATAGGAATACAACTGTTTTAAGCTTGAATTTATCAGGACAAACAGAGAATGTTAGTGAATTGTTGCAATCACTGCAGGCTGATCAACAGAAAGGAAGTATTCCATTGAATCTCAGGGCGAAAGTTCCAGTGAAACTCAAGATTGGGAAATTGAAGCTTATGAAATGGAAGTTCTTGGTTAAGTGTAGGCTTGATGTGGATAGCTTGTCTGCAAATAATGCTATCAGGATTAGGAATAGTGATTGCAAGTTTGGTTTTAGGCTTTAATTGATGATTGATATCGTCCATTATAGTCCACCACTATATTCTTGAATTTGTCTTATTTCGTTGATTCTTTTCTTTACAATTATTTGGACACTGTTGTATGCATACTATTTTGTATTGATATAGTAATAAATTATCTGTTCTTTTCTTTTTTTGGTCTTACTGGATTAATGTGAAAGGAACAGAAATATTAGTATCTTCTTTCCTTGTATGGACGCTTTAGAGCATTCTTTGACACAGGGCTTAATAGTAGGCTATAGGATGAAGAACATTTGTTTCAAGTAAATCAATGAAACAAAAGGTTGCAAAGCATACAATGTTCAAAGAAAAAAAAAGGTTGCAAAGTGTGCAACCACAACTAGAAAATCTAATCCTCAAACAAACTGCATACATGTTAACAAATTGTCCAATGTTTTAAGTTGAAGCAGCCATAGAAATCGCGTGAAGGCCTCTAGGTCCAACTCTGCCGCGACCTATTCCAGCTTGCTTGTTGTCAGAATCAATCTTCTTCACATTAACTCTTCTTTTGCCTTCTTCTACGTCTTGTCCAATCTCAGATACCGCATGCCTTTGAAAGCCGAGAGGACTCTTGTTATCATCTCTACTGTACGATTTTGATGTAGGCCAAGAGTCAGTCGAATCAGCTGAATTTGGTTCCCATGAGGAAGGGGAAAGCCAATTATGCTGACCGCCAACAATGCTGTTGCTTCCTGAGGATTCTTGATCTTCCATGTCAGTTCCTCTTCTGAAAGTTACATACTTCTGTATGCTTGGCTCCATTAAGTCATCACTCACTGCAACTTCAGATTCCACGAATGGATCCTTGATCGCTAACCTCTTCTTGTTATCATTCTGGTTAAATTGCTCACATGTGGGAGGGTTTCTTCTCCTGTCATCGGAGAAAGCACTGGACAGATTAGAGCTAGTGGTTGAGTTGAGGTCAGCAACTGCATCAAGAATTGAGCAAGCTTTTGTAACACAAGGTGGTAGGGAAAATGCAGGGGTGGTGGTATTGGTCTTTTGATGGAAGTTTTGGATGTCCTCGAGCAATAGTGAAGTATACGATTGAGGTGGATTTAAGAGAGTTTCAGGATTGATGTCTAGGTCTCTAGATAGCCTTAGTGACCTGCTTCTCTGGGGTTTATTATGGCTTTCAGGTCCTGAAACAATCACATTCATTGCAACATTCCCTGCATTCTGCTGCTGCTCCTTGACTTTCCCATTGCTTACAGTTTCTGTATTCAATTTCTGCGATAGCACACCAATATTGATATTAATTCAATTGATCAACTACCCCTAAATCCAAAACTAATTAGGGTTGGTTACTTGGTTTTCTGAATCCTCTGTGTTCATTCGGTTTTATAGAGGTCTATATACAACAACAACAACAACAACAAACCCAGTTTGATCCCAACATGTGGGGTTTGAGTAGGAAATATTATTCATCTTTATTAGGATTTTATAAATTTCAAACTTATTCCTACACAGGTATATTGAGACTAAAATCAGTTTATGTTCTCAAAATTTACACTTAACCTTGCACAGACCTACAAATACAGAACTCATGTCAGACACACAATCAGTTTTTTTTTCTAATACAGACCATAGCATCAAAGGTGACTGGTACAAGCAATTATTTGTCAGTATATAAATAGGCTAACTAAAACAAGATTTAAGATAGTAATTATCTAGAAACTAATAAAAAGAGCCAACCTGGGAAGTGACATTATTGTTGACAGGCTTCAGTCCTGGGACGGGCATTTGCTCCAATACAACATTGGTATCAATCTCAGAGAGAGGATTTCTTCTGTAAGGAGATTGTTCTTGTTTCCTTGAATTACTGCGGCTAAGGGACATAGGCTGCTGTTGATTATTATCTCTCTCATTCAACACCTTCGCATTCACTCTTGCTGGTGACCGAGCACGCGGAGATGCAGCAGCAGTTCTTGGTCCATCAGCAGTACCTACATTTCTCTTCACTTGAATCCTCTTAATAGCAGCAGCAGAAATATTGTCACCACCTACATCAATGCTCTTATCCATTACCATAGATGTAACAGTAGCTGGCACTGATACCATCTTTCCTGGCCTACCACCATTATTTCCATTAGCATTATTCCCATTAGCATTACCAGAAGCCACACTTCCACCATTTGAGGTTGTAGTAATTGGTGATTCTGATCTTCTACCAGGAGATCTACTCACCCTTCTACCTCCTCCTCCTCCTCCACTGCTGCTGCCTCTTTCTCTACTACCCGACCGCTGCTGCTGCTGTTGTGTCTGGTCTCTTTCTCTACTCGGGGTTCTCCTCCTTCCCTTAGACGGAGAATTAGGCGTCCTAGGCTGGCGCGAGCGTTGCCTATGGCGACGAACCCCATTATCCTCACAATCCACTACATTTTCTTGCAACCCCTCATTTCCATTCTCATTCTCAAAATCAAAACTCCTCTTTGAACCAGAGTACTTTTTACTCCTTTGAGGATTCCCGTTATTATCAGATCCACTGGAACCCAATAGTCCAGTTTTTCCAGTGGAAGAACTCCTGCTAAGCCTGCCACATTGTATCAAAATAGCATCCACCTCTTCTTTAGTACAACTTGAAGTCCTCACTGGAGCTGACACTACAATCCCATTCTCTTTGCTTGCTCCAACATTGTTGTTGTTACCATTTTTAGCAGATTCAATTGCCTCATTCGCCACCTTTTTAACACTAGCCTTTTCTTCTTCAGACTTTCTATCGACTTCATGGCTTTTTCTGTGTTTGATAACAAAGATTTCTTTTTTCACATTTTCTACCTCTACCTCTTTCTTGTTCTCCAATTGGGTGTTAGGTTTGGTGATTTCTTGCTTTGTGTTTGGAACTACAGTGGTAGAAGTAGATCTAGAAGAAGAACAAGAAGTGCTCTTCTTGCTCAAACAACTCCCCATTTCTTTCTACCCAAGAATGGAAAAATTCAAAATTACAGTGAGAAGAACAAGGAAGATTGAAAGGTTTTGTAACGGCAGGGGAAGAGAAAAAGATAATTGGAAAAAGGGAAAAGGGGTTCAGAGTTCAAGAAAACCACTCAATTAAAAATTGGGAACTTTATGGGGTAATAGAAATAGATGGAGAAGAGGCATTTCAAATTTTGACTTGGGCGGGCTGGGGGGTAGGGTGGGAGGGAGGCAGTCTGTCAATAGAGCCGTTAAAAGGGCTCTTTATTTTGTTTTTCAAAATATAAAATAATAAATATTGTCACCTAACGTGTGATTGTTTATGTTGTTTCAGGAATAAAAACAAAAGTTGCTGCTTTGTAATGCTATTTTATGAAAGTATGTTTGGGGAATGATGGGAATCTTGATCCAGTTTTGGATTAGGGAATCCTTCAACGGTCGTCTGACCAGTAATGGCCAAGTGGGTCACATTAGTTTTCTGCCTTGCTTTGGTCATGAATTTTGTGTTCCTGTTGTACTTAAATAGGGATTAATGGGTTAATAACGAAACAAAAAAATTAACCTACCTAATCAGGGGTGAAGCTATATTGGCACACTTCGCCGAAAAAATTATACTACGTATAAGATTAAATATTACTTATTATTGATTAAAAATAAACTTTGAACAAACTTGCTAAGCCCACTAGCAATATAGCTAAGCCCACTGGCAAAGGGTGTTCAAAATATTATTGAATTTCCTGACTTTGCCACTGAACCTAATATAAGTTGGTGTTAAATGATCTGGAGAACGTAAGATAATCATGTATCTGGGATATTAATTTTTTTTTAATGTTTAGATGGGTGTAAAGGTAATACTATTTTAGTCTAAGATCGGTCAATTTAAACTCAAGAAAATTGCATATGGTGCATAATTTCTCCAGGTTTCAGTCGTATTTCATTTTTGCAATTGGTTTCGTTGCTTGCTTTTAAATGATTGAACATTGTAAAATACATAAAAAGTAGGTAACTTTGGATGATCGTTCAAATTTCGTCACTTCTTCCATACCAATACATTAATATTTTCACTTTTGAGAAGTACTACAATGTTTGACATAATTTTAGTATTTCGCTTTTTAGGTTTCTGGATATGTAGCGGAGCTAAGTGTGCAGAAATCATACTATTTACACAGGTCAAATATTATTTTCTATACATATATATTTGATTTTGAATATCCGTACTAGATCCCTGGCTTCGCCATAGCTAGAGACATTGAATGTTGGTGCAATACCAGAACCTGGAGGGATGCTGCTAACTGTGTGGGTCTTCTCCAGTTTTGAATTTCTGGAACCAAGTATATGCCGTATTCATTCTTTAACCACTCCAGTTTTGCTCTCAGGTAACTCAGAAAATGTACACATACTGGGCCTAAAGAAGGTTCAAGCCCATGCATCAAGGAGCATTTACATACCTAAATAACTACCAGAATGTGCTCTCTATCTCTCTCTCCATCTGTTTGTACTTTCAAATAAATTGGTCACATGACTCAACACTTGGCACTTTATCATATTTACTTGGACAGCAAAATAAACTGGTCACATGACTTAACCCTTTGTACTTCATCATATTTACTTAGACAGCAACCAGACCTAGTTAATATCAAACAACTTCAACCATGAAGTCATATTAAACTTTCAATCAGGTCAAATATACTGTAGCAAACTTTCCGGCCACATCATCATAAATTCACTTCAACTAATATCACAAACACTGAAACAGTACACAGATGATATATCTTGATACAGAAAGTGCCAATTAACTCATATTATTAACAGAATTCCACAAGAAGGTCCATTTTAAAAGACCTACATCACATTACAAGAGCTGGAAACTGGCAGCAACCAGGAAAACAAGAGAACTAAACCAAACGGCAACGTCAAAATGCAACAGGAAATACACAAAAGACAGCCTTTACTGGAAATAAAGGGAATTACTAGGAACAGCTCTGATGTGAGACTATTATTCAGGACATAAGGAGATTAACTCCACAAGATATTGAGCATATCATCAGCCCCATTATTGCCAAGAAATTATATTTCCTGCAGAAAGGTAAAACCATTGTAATTAGCATCCAGGCTATTACCCACCATTTCTTGAACTTCTCCAGTCAACACCCCCCTCCCTCCCCCC
>ML256593.1:0-24851 GCA_005239495.1 Nicotiana undulata | reverse complement strand
CCCAAAAAAAAAAAAAAGAAAAGAAAAGAAAAACCATCATAACAAGCACATAATAATTCAATTGATGTTCTTATGCTGGGAATTAGCCATAATTCAGGACTGAAGCATGGTGCTTGTTGTTCGGCATTAGGCAAGAGCAAAGAGAACGATTGGCTTCACTGGTCAAAAGGTTCATAACACAAAGCACTGTTCTTTTCTTTCTTTGATATTTCCGGATACTCAAATTTGTAAGTGAAATCAATCTAAATGATAATTTGTAATTGGAAAAAGAATTCATTCAAGGAAGAGAGACTAACCCAATAGTAAGACGATTTTGGGGATCACCAGTAGAATAGCCAGTGAAGTAGAAAAAGCGACATACAATATAAACAGCTCCAAGTGATGCACAAATCAAGGGGTGCCTAATTCCTCCAACAACCATCAGCATGAAAAACATTGGCATCATTTCTAATGAATTCTGATGACCCCTCTGCAGTTACCACACCAATAAATCCATATCATTTCCTAAACTATAATTAGCAACATCACTCTAAATTACTAACACAGTAAATTACATATATATGCTTTGTCGCTTAAGCGGTGAAATATACAAAGAAGTCAAACAAATAAAGATTTATTAATAAAAGTTAAAATACATTAGTATTAAAATTGTCCTATGCGGATTTTCATTTCCTGAGACGTATTCATATTAGTCTCATCAGATATATGTGTATATATGTGTGTATAGATTACCATAACAAATTTTACTTTTTTTCTCCAAATAGAAAGCAACTAATATGGTGAATATTCTTAATACAGAAATAGAGAGCAAACCTGAACACAATTAAAGAGCTTAGCATTCTTATTTTCAGCTTCAATTGCATACATTGTTGGATAAGAAACCTTGTACCTGTTTAAGTATTTTCCAAATTTAATCAGTATATTTAGCTCCCAAACACCAAATCACAAAGGGGTTTGCGATAATTTTTAACAAAAAAGTAAAAAACGAATCTTTAGCTTCAAATGACAAAATCACAAAAGGGGTCGGGAAAAATCAAGAAATACGCAGAGTAATGACAAAATTGAGTGAAAGTCGTACTTTTTCCGAGCTTTGCCGACTTGAAATGACATCCAGAAGTTGAGGAAACAGTAGAAAACAAGAACAAGAATTACGTATCCATATTCTTTGGGGAGCAATTCAACTGCGGCCATAGGTTTTTCCTCTTTGGATTTTGAGAGAGAATTTGAGAAGTTTGGCGAATGATACTTTGCTTTGTGTTGAGGTGAGGTTCTTGGGCTTTGGTTTATATTGACTTATTCCAGATCTCTCTGGATTAAAAAAAAAAGTTTATGAATGTAATATTGTTTGGCTTGTTAGCCAAGACTGCTCAAATTGGATTTTGACTTTGTCTCTTTGTGTTCTCACGTTTGAGTAATAGCCTGTTTGTCCAAGCTTATTCAAGTTTAAAAGTATTTTTTTTAAAAGAAATAGTGTTCTTTTTAAATTTAAAATGTTTGGCTAAGTTTTTAAGAGGAAAAAAAAGTGAAGCAAAAGCAATTTTGCAAAAGCAAAAAAGGTAGCTTCTTTTCAGAAACATTGTTCTTTTAAAAGTATTTTTTGAAAAAAATACATTTAGAAGTACTTTTTAAAAACTTGGCCGAATATTAATTACTTTACCAAAAATACTTTTAGAAAAAGCAATTTTAAAAAAACACTTTTTAAAATAAGCTGATTTTTTCGACTTGACCAAACGGACTATAACACCTACGCCTTTATCCACGTCAATTCTTGAACCTTTTTCGTGAGAATACCAAGGTAAGAGCTTGGAGGTAGCCAGGTAGGTGTGAATTTAGAAAATTTAGATTGTTACACACTATTCGTTTATAATAAGACAATATTAAAAGCACGAAACTCCAATCGAAATATTGTTTGCCTTTTTATCCTTTAATAATTATATTTTACGTTGAATATAATTATAATTGTCATCACTAATAATTTTTATTGGGGAAGAAAACCAAAATTACCGCTTATTACTACTATTATTTAGGGTTTTCTTGGTTTAGAACTAGGATTGTTTATTATCGCATTCTTTACGACTTTCTTTGTTTTGATTCTTTACGCATGACTTTCCTTTAGGATTTAGAATTCTTTAATATCAATATTACCTATGTTTACAGTGTGTCTCTTACGTTGTATTTTTTCCCTCTTTGTTTAGATGTAGGATTTACTTTAAGTTTCTCGAATATGTATACAAGCAGGGGCGGATGCACTTTGGTATCGCTGAAAAAATTCACAAAACATGTATAAATTATTAATATGTACAAAAAATATTATTTTAAACAAACAAAAAGGGACACAACTTTAAACATACTTTTCACTTGCTCTGCTGGTCAAGTGCTTCTAATTTTAAGGGTGGTCCTGGGTTCGAACTTGAGCAGCTTTATGTTGAGCAAGATTTTCAGCTTTTTTTGCTAAAAACTCATTTTCTCCAAGTATGTTCCATGGTAAGTTTTTTCTTACTATTTTTTCCTTTCTATCTTTTTCTTGGGGAAAGATGAAGTTGGTCCGAACCCAAATTATAAAGTCAAATAACGAAAGAGTTTTAAGTGATTGCTTAGTGTTGTATATAGAAAAGGTAGTATTTACTATTATGTCTAGCAAGAATATTTTGAATACATATTTCAGAAGAAAAAAAACTTGTCGATGAGGGTCGTAGTATTATACTTGAATTTATTTTTTTAATAAGATTCGAATTTGTATTATTTTTATGTGTATCGTGACAGTAATTTATCTATTTGTTCACTTCATTAAATGCGACGTCGCTTACGAAAAATTCTACGTCCACCCTATATAAAGGGTTTGCTTTGGTGTATTTAACCATAGTAGTATTTTTCATCTTTCTAATTTATTCTACAATATTTATTTGTTGTATTACTTTTACACAACGGTTAAGTATTCGTCTAATAATTCTTTGGTTCTGTTCCCTTGTTTCAGGTTTAAACAATCATTGCAAGGGAATAACAGTATCTATTTCACGAGGTAATTTATCTTTCTCATGATATGAGTTCTTTCTCAAAAATAATTTTCATGTGACATTCTTAATGAAGGTTAAAGTTTTAACATATTATAAAATTTTATAGGTAAAAGGTATTATCAATAATATCCGTAGTCAAATTTTGATTTGTTTTTTAGAATATGATGGCTTAACAAAAGTTTAAATCAGCTTCTGGAGACATTAGTGGCCGCATGTTAAGTTCATAGCGGCTTCACACTAATTGAATGTCTTACGTTGTAAGTGTTATTTAAATTATATTTGTAAAATAATTCTGGAGAAGATAAAATAACATATAAATAGAAATGTAAAAGAAACAGAATTTAATCTGAGCCCACTGAATTCACAGTGTTTTCATAAGGAATTCAATCCCCTCCTAGTACACAATGATGCAGATTATTTCCTCCCAAGGTAGAACGAATTACATATTGGTGTAGCGGTACTTCAAATCCCAGTATTTCAGCGAACACAAAGATCGGTAGCAAATCACACTTACTATTGCTTTGTTTGTAGTTAAAATAATGCAGACGAAAGGAGGAGAATTCAGAAATTCGTATGGAAAATCTGAAAGAATGGACTGCTATTTATAGCTTATATGTTGAGCTCAAGTTGAAGAAGTGCAACTCTTCTGAAGGGTTGTTTACGTAAAATGACCAATACCATAAATGATTATTTATGCAACAATAAGCCGGGAATTCATAACGAGGAGGAAACTTAATTTTTTGTTACAAAAATGGACAACGGAAAGCGGACACTTAATTTTCCGTTCGATTTAATATTAACTTTCCATTTACAAAAATGGATATTTAATAATATTACATTAATTTTTAGAGTTAATACCCCAAAATCCCTGTAAATTATCAAGTTTTTGTCATTTTCATACTTAAAATATTCGGTATCCCCAAAAGCTCCTGAACTATATTGCCATTCATATTAAAACTCCCTTATTGTATTCTTAGAGATGTTCTATTACACGCTCCTAATTGTTAGAAAACGTGCCATGTAGCACTATGCGTAGCTATTTAACACAGCCTAAAACCCGCCTAAACTATCATTTTTTTGTCAATTACCTACTTAAACTATCCGGTGTGCCCAGAATCCCCCTGAACTATATTCCCCTATATATTAAAATCCCATGTTGGAATTTTAAAGGTACATTTGTCTAACTATATTAACTTATGATTTGTACAAAGTTTTTATATAGTTTATTAATGATGTATTACTCTCGACTGATTGATCAATTCTAGGAGTTTTGGCCAAAATAGTATCTAATGCACTCTGTTAATTTTAGGTTTAATTGTGATTGTGCTTTATGCTAGACTCCAATTGATAAGTCTTTATTTATATTCACTCTGTACCACAGTTAAAATATAAATAAAGACATATAGCGTTGTATTTCTTAAAAGTCATCTTATATTACATAAAAAGATTACACAAAATAAAATTTTGCAAATAAAAATTCAATTGCACAACAATTACATTCTCTAATTCCATATTACATAAAGAAGGTTTAAGAGGATTACTATCAGGCAAAGTTGTTCACAAATTTTCTCTCTCTTCGCTCATGCTTGGTGCACGTTAGTTAGCGTACGTTGCTTGGTGTTTCCATGGCGAAAGGGAGAGGCAGGGGTCAGTCGAGGAAGACCTAGGAAAAATCCAATAGCTATCCATGATAGTTCTGTAGGAGCTCGAATACAAGGTGAAGAGAATTTGCAGAAACAAACACCTCAATCAGTGGTGGTGCAAGGACTTAGCGGAGAAGCTGAATCTTCAGCGATGGCTTCAAATGTGAAAAAGAAGTTAGATCTGAGTACTCCGGTGACAGAGAGTAGCTCAATTGTGGAACAAATGACACATGCAACTAAGGAAGATGAAGGTCTAGCTAATGGAACAGTAACTTCGATACATGCAACTAAGGAAGAGGAGATGAAGGGGAAAATCCACAAGGAGAAACTGCTACTAAGCAAGAGAAAGCCTAGACAAATCTATTTCAGAGAAATCGAGCTGCTGAGAATGGTATGTCACTCGAATACATACCTCCAATAATAATAGATAGACAAGTGGTGGTACAATTAGATAAGAAAGAGGTAGATCTGGAAACTGAAAGTTGGAGTAGTGTTGTAATTGCATATATAATGGGGAATCTCCTGGTTATAATGCAATGAAAATGTTTATTGGGGTTAATTGGGCAATTCTGGTTGAACCAGAGTTATACTTACATGAAGAAGGATACTATATCATCAAGTTTCAGAAAATGGAGGATATGAAGAAGATTTTCTATTATGGGCCTTATACTTTAAACAATAAACCAATCATATTGAAGCCATGGACTTCGAATTTCAATTTCAATGAAGAATTTCCTACTGAAATCCCTTTGTGGATCCAGTTTCCTAATCTACCTATGAATTGTTGGGGACATGACTCTCTAAGTAGAATAGCTAGTGCATTAGGTACTCCCATCTATGCAGATGAGTGTACTACAAAGAAGGTGAGAATTTCTTATGCTAGAATGATGATAGAGGTCAATATTACGAAGGAACTACCAACTGAGATAACAGTTATGGATCCTAGTGGTAGAACTTTCATACAAGCAGTAAGGTATGATTGGAAACCTGATTTCTACCAGAAATGCTTAATGGTGGGGCATAAATGTGGTACAAAACAACAACAACAACAACAACAGTATAAATAACAAGGTAAAAGAAGAGAACCAAAGAAAGTTACAATGGAGTGGAGAACAAAGGGTCAAGTAAAGGGAGGGAACTATCAGAATGCAAATTTGGAAGAACAAGGACAACAACAAATGATGAAAGTGGATCAAAAAGAAGATAATAATGAAGAGCAGAATGTTGGTGAACCATTAGCATTGAAAGGGAGTATGCATACCCCTGAACAGCAACATGTACCAGCAGGAATAGGGGCTAATACAATTGACAGAGGTAAAGCTATGGAAGCAAGATTTGATCTGAATATGGAAAATTTCCAAGCATTATCAGCTGTTAATATGAGAAACTCTTTTGAACCATTGAATAAGGGGTCATGGAGTGTGAGTAGGGTGCCTCCTGATAAAGAAAGTGGAAGAAGAACATGCTGATGAAATGGATATTTTGGAATATAAGGGGTGTAAATAAGAGATATAAGCAGAAAGAGTTCAAAAAATATATATGTAATCAAAGAATAAAGCTAGCTGTCATAGTAGAAACAAGGGTGAAGGATCAGAATATGAATAGAATTTTCAAAAGAATACTGCCAGGGTGGAGCTGTGTAAATAATTATCAGGAGGCATCAAATGGAAGAATATGGTTTACTTGGGACCCTAAAGTATATCAGGTGTCTGTATTAAGTGTTTTAGCTCAGTTTATTCACTGTTTAGTACAAGACAGGGTAGGGTATATTGATTGCATAGTAACATGTATATATGGATACAATACTATTGAACAAAGGAAGCAGTTATGGAGTGGACTGAAGGCTAATGCTGCTGGAATCAGTAAACCTTGGCTATTATGTGGAGACTTCAATGTTGTACTATATAACAATGATAGAAGAATGGGAAATCCAGTTTCACAGGTAGAAGTGCAATATAACAAGCTTGAATTTGAGTGAGTTATCATGGACAAGAGACTACTATACATGGTCTAACAAGCAGGCAGGGGCAGGAAGAATTAGCAGTAGAACTGATAGAGCTTTTGGCAATTACGAGTGGATGATGCAATGGAGACATATAACCACTGAATATGGACTGCCATATATCTCAGATCATAACCCAATGATGATCACTCTCAACACAAGCTTCAAACCATGTAAGACTTCTTTCAGATTTTTCAACGTATGGGCTGACCATGATGATTTTATATGTATTGTGGAGAGAATATAGAGGCAGGATTATCATAGAGACAGAATGAAGGACATATGGGTGAAGTTGAAACAACTCAAACCTTTACTTAGGAGTCTTAACGCTGAGCACTTCAGAACTATCTCAATGAAGATTGAACAGGCCAGAGGGAAACTGGAAGAAGTACAACAGAAAATAAGTAATACATATGATGACTCTTTGATAGAAAAAGAGAAGAATTTGCTGCAGATGTTAGAAAAATGGTCTCTCATTGAAGAAAATGTTCTAAGGCAGAAAACAAGAAGCAAGTGCATCAGCCTAGGGGATTCAAATACCAAATATTTTGCAGCTGTTATGAAGGAAAGAAGTCAGAGAAAGCAGGTGAATGAATTAATTTCCAGCATAGGGGATAGGATTCTTCACCCAGAAAGCATCAGAAAAAAGGTAGTAGAGTTCTATAAGTCTTTGATGGGATCTGCAGCCCATTCTTTGCCAGCAATCAACAAAGCTATTATGAAGTATGGTCCAAAATTAACACAGCAACAGAAATTGATGTTAGTTGCTGAAGTTACAGATCAAGAAATTAATGACAGTCTAAAGAGTATTGACAGTGACAAAGCTCCTGGCATTGATGGATATAATGCTTATTTCTTCAAAAAGGCCTGGAGGACTATTGGAGAAGATGTGAAGAATGCAGTGAGAGAGTTCTTTAATACTGGGAGGTTGTATAAAGCAGTTAATTGTACCTCTATTACTCTGGTTCCTAAAATACCAAATCCCAGTACTATGAGAGACTACAGACCTATTGCATGTTGTACAATGCTGTATAAGTTGATATCAAATGTGCTAGCTGGAAGGATACAACAAGTAATTGCTTCTGTGATAAATGAAGCCCAAGCTGGGTTCATTCCTGGAGGAAGATTGCTGATAATATTGTTCTTTTGAGCTAAAAGCTTACACAAGGAAGAACATATCTGATAGATGCATGATAAAAATAGATCTTCAGAAGGCTTATGATTCTGTGGAGTGGAGGTTTCTGGAGCAGGTGATGACTGAAATAGGATTTCCAGAGAAATTTGTGCAATGGATAATGGAATGTGTTACTACTATCAACTACACTATTATGGTTAATGGAGAAACTACACCACCATTTGATGCTGCTAAGGGCCTAAGGCAAGGTGATCTTATTTCCCCTTTCTTAGTTGCAATTGTTATGGAATATCTTAGTAGAAGTCTCAACAAATTAAAGGAGATAAAGGGATTTAAGTACCATCCGAGATGTGATAAGCTAAGGATTACACATTTGAGTTATGCAGATGACTTGTTATTATTTGCTAGAGGAGATGTGATTTCAATATCACACATACATGACTCCTTTAATCATTTCACTCAAGTGTCAGGTTTGCAAGCAAATATGAAGACGAGCTCCGTCTACTTTGGTGGAGTTCAGCAGAATATAAGGCTTCAGATTGTACAAAAACTGGGATACACAATTGGTGAACTATCCTTTCGATATCTTGGTATTCCTTTAGCTACTAAAAAACTTTATTTAATACAGTGGTTCCCTCTGATAGACAAGATAGTAGCCAAAATAACTTCATGGACTGCCAAAAAAATTTCTTATGCTGGTAGAGTTCAATTAGTACAAACTGTGCTATTTGGCATTCAGTCATTTTGGTCGCAGTTGTTTAGTATTCCAGTAAAGGTCATGAAAATGATAGAAGCTTACTGTAGGAGTTATATATGGTCTGGTGTCAATACTGTCACTAAGAAAGCTCTCGTTGCATGGAGTAGAATGTGTACTCCTAAATCTAGTGGAGGTTTAGGATTGATCAATATGCAAATGTGGAATAGAGCAGCTATAGCTAAACAATACTGGGATGTGGCTAACAAACAAGATAAACTGTGGATAAGATGGATTCACGCATATTACATTAAAGACCAGAAGTTAGAAGAACTGGAAACCCCAACACAGGCAAGCTGGATGGTGAGGCAAACTTTAGAAGCAAGAATTGTACTGCAGCAAGCTAGGAATAATAGAATGACTAAAAGGAGTATGATCGGGCAGATTTACTTGCAGTTGCTGGGGGATAGGCCTAGAGTACAATGAAAGTGTATGATGTTTCAGAACAAAGCTCGTCTTAAAGCTATGTTCACTATGTGGTTGCATCTTCAGGGGAAATTATTGACTGCGGAAAGATTGATTAACTGGGGTATAGTAGTGGATACTAAATGTGTGCTATGCCAATTACATGAAGAATCGAATGTACATTTATTTGTGGTCTGCTCTTTCATAAGAATAGTATGGCAAAGGCTATTACATTGGATGCAGAGACAAAAGGTAAAGTGTTACAACTGGGAACAACATCAAGGCTGGATGCTCAGTAATGCTAAAGGAAGATCAAGTAGAGCTCAACTGTATAGGATCGTTTATGCAGAGATCATACATGGTGTGTGGATTGAGAGAAATATGAGGTTATTCCAACAAAGGAGTAGAAGTGCAGAAAGTATTGCTAGGGAAATAGCTTATACATGTAATGTTAGAGCTACAAAGGAAATCAGCAAAGTCATACAACATTTTTATTTTGTTGATTAGTACGTAGGATAGAGCTATTGGTGTTAGTTATGGATTTGTTTTGAAATAGCTGTTGAGTGATAAAGCACTCTATACTTTGTAAAGTTTTACGATGGTGATTAATAAAAGTTGTTAATTACCAAAAAAAAAGAAATAGGTTTAAGAGATCCAACTTTGACCTTTACAAGGTGTTGAGTTTAATAAGAAGATTTAAATTGATTGTCACGACCTAATTTATCCTCCGATGGTGTCATGACGGCACTTAATCTCTACGACTAGGTAAGTCTAAGTTTGCGAAAGATATTAAATAAAAATCATGAAATAGAGACAGAATAAAGTAAATCTATCAAATGAAATACCGTCACTCAGCATATACAGACACAATATTCCCCAAACTCGGAATGTCACTTCTAAGCCACAACTATACAACGAAAAGGAAAATACATAAAAGTATATCTAAATCTGGTATGAGATATACTATATTTGACTTTTAGGTTATCGATATATTTTAACGGTAAATTAGATGAGGGTTTATTCTTATTGTAAGTAGACAGATTTAAGTTGTTTCACATAAATCAAAGTACTCTTACTCTTAAATATTTTAAAAGAATGGGGCACAACCTGTCATCCCTGACTTTATTGTTCTAAATCGTATAACTTCAATTGTAATTTCTTTTACCTACTTAATGTTTTCACTATTAAAAAATATGTTAAACTGTAAGAAAAGGTAATTTTATTTTTTAAAAACAAGGAATGAAGAATGTTTCTATAAGAAATATTTTACTACTTTAATGAACCTTTTGAAAACAAAGGAAAAAGATTGAAAAAGAGAAAAAAAAGAATAAACATATTAATCCTTGTTCTTTTCTCTTTCTATGATAGCCAACTATGCACGGCAAAACAAATGTAGTTGTAGTAATAAATGGTCAGAAATAGTCTACGGAAGAGAAAATGTCTTTACTGTATTGTTCGAATTCTCCAAGAATGTCGTTATGTGCATGTCGGATCCTCTAAAAGTAATGAATTTTTGAAGGATTCGATACGGTGCGACAGTATTTTGGAGAATTCGCGCAACATAAATTATATCTATAACACACAACTAGTATACCATATTTCTTTAAATCATCTATAATTTAATACATATAATAATATTTTCTGTAAAGATTATTTTAAGATAAAGTAATATTTGTTTAATACACCTAAGGTTTTTAATCCTTATCTGCAAAAAACTCATACTAGAACTGCTAATCTGTTTCGTCTATTCTCAAGCTTTAATAGTTTCTAAAACATGATATTAAAGAATTCCAAGATTTAGCTGTCTTTTTCAATTGGTTTTATCAAGTTATGCTGAAACTGTCACTAATAACAATTAGCTACCACATATAATGGATCAATATTTAGAGACAGAGACAACACTATTAAAATTTAAAGCCAACCTTAATTATTTTCCTACCATTGTTTACAACTTCAAAGAGGATATTGCAAGAAAATCATTTTCAACCTCACAGAAACTTGGACTTGCAAAAATATTCAATGAAAAGAAGTCTTTGTCCTCTATGTGCCTCAATTATTCAATGAATAGTTAATTCCATTATGAGGTCTTTGTCTTTTTGTTTGTTAAAGAGTCTTGGTTTTTGAAAAGAAAGAAAGTGAGAGATATAAGGTCACAAGTTACTTTTGCTAAAGAACGGACACAACTAGCATATACTCTGAGCATTCTTCTTCATATTACTCTTAGCATTGAACAGGTAAAACTAAGACTATTTTTAAGATTGAAATATTAATCCTCTCCAAGTTCTTAATCATTTTATGATTTTCTGGTTTGGCTTTGCAGCTTTCAGATATGGAGTTTGGCTTAGTAGTTGGTGGTGCATTTCTATCTTCAGCTTTGAATGTTCTCTTTGAGAGGCTTGCTCCTTAGGGTGAGCTGCTCAAGATGTTTCAGAGGCAAAAGCATGATTTTCATCTCTTAGAGAAGCTAAGGAGGACTTTGTGTGGTTTCCGGGCTGTGCTAAGTGATGCAGAAAATAAGCAAGCATCAAATCCAGATGTGACTCAGTGGCTTAATGAACTTCGGGATGCTGTGGACAGTGCTGAAAACTTAATGGAAGAAATCAATTATGAAGTTCTGAGAGTTAAGGTGGAAGGTCAACATCAAAATCATGCAGAAGCAAGCAACCAGGTAAGTGACCTCAACGTGTGCTTGAGTGATGGATTTTTTCTTAACATAAAGGAGAAGTTGGAAGGCACCACTAAAACATTGGAGGAGTTGGAGAAGCAAATTGGTAGGCTTGGCTTAAAGGACTATCTTGTTTCTGTTAAACAAGAAACTAGAGTACCTTCAACATCTTTGGTTGATCAATCTGATATCTTTGGTAGGCAGAATGAAATCGAGACTTTGGTTGACCATTTATTGTCTGTTGATGCCGATGGAAAAATGTATAGTCTAATTCCTATTGTTGGGAAGGCGGGGTTGGCAAGACAACACTTGTTAAAGCTGTTTACAATAATGAGAAGGTGATAGTCCATTTTGATTTAAAAGCTTGGTTCTGTGTGTTTGAACCATATGATGCTTCTAGAATAACAAAAGGATTACTTGAAGAAATTGGTTCATCTAACTTAATAGTCGATAACAATCTTAATCAACTTCAAATCAAATTGAAGGAAAGCTTAAAAGGAAAAAAGTTTCTTATTGTTTTAGATGATTTTTGGAATGACAAGTACACCGAGTGGGATGACTTGAGAATTCCTTTTGCACAAGGAGAAATTGGAAGTAAGATCATTGTGACGACACCTAATGAGAATGTTGCCAAGATGATGGGTAGTCGGTTAATTATCATGGGGACTCTTTCTAACGAATTCTCTTGGCCTTTATTCAAAAGACACGCATTTGAAAATAGAGATCCCAAGGAACATCCAGAACTTGAAGAGGTAGGAAAACAAATTGCAAAAAAGTGCAAAGGTTTACCCTTAGCACTAAAGACACTTGCTGGTTTGTTACGGTCCAAATCAGAGGTTGAAGAGTGGAGACGCATTTTGAGAAGTGAAGTATGGGAGCTGCCAAAAAATGACATATTACCAGCGTTGATGTTGAGCTACAATGATCTTCCCGTGCATTTGAAGCAATGTTTTTCTTATTGTGCAATATTTCCCTAAGATTATCCATTCGACAAAGAACAAGTTATTCAACTCTGGATTGCTAATGGTCTCGTGCAACGGTTGCAAAAAGATAAAATAATTGAAGATTCGGGCAACCAATACTTTCTCGAGTTGCAATCAAGATCACTATTTGAAAGGGTCCCAAGGTATTCTCAAGGGAACACCGAGAAATTCTTAATGCATGACCTTGTCAATGATTTGGCCCAAGTTACATCTTCAAGACTTTGCATCAATTTGGAAGATAACAAAGGATCTTATATGTTGGGAAAATGTCGACACCTATCATATTCAACGGGATATGGTGGTGACTTTGAAAAGTTGAAACCTCTCTACAAATTGGAGCAGCTGAGGACATTGCTTCCAATCAACAATATCTATGGTCGAACTCTAAGCAAGAGGGTGTTGCATAATATATTGCCAAGACTAACATCCTTAAGGGCACTATCATTGTCTGGTTATGCGATTGTGGAGTTGCTGAATGTCTTGTTTATTGAATTAAAGCTCCTAAGATTTTTGGACCTTTCTTGGACAAAGATAAAGCAGTTACCAGATTCCATTTGTGTACTCTATAACTTAGAGACACTTCTCTTATCATCTTGTAAATACCTTGAGGAATTACCGCAGCAGATGGAAAAGTTGGCAGATGTGGAACATATTGAAAAGTTATCATTGGAGTGGAATGCGGACAATTCACAAAACGAAAGAGACATACGTGGTGAGCTACGTGCAAATCCAAACGTTAAAGTACTCAAGATCACCAGATATAGAGGGACAAACTTTCCAAATTGGCTAGCTGATCATTCATTTTCTGAGCTGGTGAAATTGTCTCTTAGTAACTTCGACTGTTATTCCTTGCCAGCATTAGGACAACTGCCTTCTTTGAAATTCCTTGCAATTCGAGGATGTGTCGAATAACAGAGGTGACTGATGAATTCTATGGTAGTTCGTCCTCCAAAAAGCCTTTTAACTCTCTTGAGCAACTTGAATTTGACGAGATGCTGGAGTGGAAGCAGTGGCACAAACTAGGGAATGGAGAAGAGTTTCCTATACTTCAGAATCTCTCAATTAAAAATTTCCCCAAGTTGATTGGAAAGTTGCCTCAAAATCTTTGTTCTTTGACAAAATTGACAATTTCAAATTGTCCGGAACTCAATCAGGAGACACCTATCCAACTTTCAAGTCTAAAAGAGTTTAAAGTTGAAGGTTCTCCTAAGGTTGGAGTTCTTTTTTATGATGTTGAACTGTTTTTGTCTCAACTTCAGGGAATGAAACAGATAGTTGAATTATGCATCAGTGATTGTCACTCTCTTACCTCCTTGCCTTTTAGCAGTCTGCCAAATACCTTGAAGGAAATAAACATAAAGTGTTGTGGGAAATTGAAATTGGAGTCATCAGTTGATGATGTGTTTCTGGAGAAATTGGAACTGGTAGGATGTGATTCTATAAATGAGATATCACCTGAGTTGGTACCACAAGCACGCTATTTGAGTGTAAGCAGTTGCCACGGCCTTACCCAGCTTTTGATTCCCAACGGGACTGAAGAACTCAGAATAAATGATGACTTGTTTAGTAAACGTGAGAATCTTGAAATACTTTTGGCGGCTCCAACGAAGTCGTTGCGTACTTTGGATATTAGCCACTGCAAGAAGCTGAAGTCGCTGCCAGAACATATGAAGGAACTCCTTCCATCTCTTAAGAAACTGAAACTGTATGATTGTCCAGAACTAGAGTCCTTTCCTGAAGGAGAATTGCCCTTCAATTTAGAAGTCCTTTGGATATGGAATTGCAAGAAATTGGTGAATGGGCGAAAGGAGTGGGGTTTACAGAGACTCCCCTGTCTCACAGTGTTAACCATCTTCCATCATGGATGTGACGAAGAGATTACTGCTGGTGAAAATTGGGAGTTGCCTTCCTCTATTCGAACTCTTCGGATAAGAAATCTGAAAACATTAAGTAACCAAGTTCTCAAAAGCCTCACCTCTCTTGAATCTCTATGTACTTCTAGATTGCCTCAAATTCAGTCATTGTTGGAAGAAGGGCTTCCCTTATCTCTTTCTCAGCTTAGATTAAATGAACATGATGAGCTCCATTCACTACCAACCGAAGGTCTTCGGCGCCTCACCTCACTTCAACGTCTAGAGATTTACAAGTGCGATCAACTCAAATCTATTCCAGAATCAGTGTTGCCCTCCTCCCTCTCTGAGCTGATCATCTCGGGTTGCCGTAATCTCCAATCTCTTCAAGTGAAAAGAAAGCCGTCCTTTCTCTCTGTGCTGCATATTTGTCGTTGCAGTAATCTCCAACCTCTTCCAGAATCAGCGCTGCCCTCCTCCCTCTCTAAACTGGTCATCCAGTATTGCCCTAAACTCAAATCTCTTCCAGTAAAAGGGATGTCCTCTTCCATCTCTGAACTATCTATTTTCGACTGCCCAATGCTGGAACCACTCCTAGAATTTGAGAAGGGGGATTACTGGCCAAATATTGCTCATATTCCCACCATAGAGATCGATGAGGAATGCTTGTATTAGAAAGAAGGTGATCTAACAGATGTAAGTCATTCTTTTTCGTTTTTCTTTTCAAGTAGCTTTTTATTTTTCGTTACTTCTCTTTGCTTTTCTGAATTCTTTTCCTTTTGTTGAAAATCTTGTTGAGCAGTGTGAAGAGGTTATTGCCACTATGAAACAGATGATGAATTGAATGTTTGATGTCAAAGAGAAAAGGTGATAAAATCCTTATATTTGCACTGAAACATTGTAAAAATGATTTGGTAGGAATTCACATATTTGTACGTTGATAGCTTAATGTAATATTAATGAACTAGCAATCTGTTACCACACACACATATGTTTATTTTCTTTGGAAATTCATCTCATCAATTGCAATTCATGTATTATTGTCATATATTTTGCTCTTCATCTTGATAGTTTTTAGTTCAGGTATTTCTTGAACTTCTCTATGGCAATTCATATATTCTTTTTCTTTCCCTTTTTCAGTGAGTTGAGCAAGGAGAAGGTGGTTTAGAGTAATGCACATGTCCACTATTGAATGCGAATCTCTAATAGAATTCAAAGGTATACGCGACACAAAGTTTGTCTCCTATCTATAAAAAAATTAGAAAAGTTTGCTTCCCAATATGATTATCGGATATCAGCTTGGGTAACAGTATGCAAGCTATTACCGCTCTTAGCTCCATTGGTGAATGGAAAGTTGTGCTGACATTCTCTATCGAATGGACAATTACCTTGAATGTGGTCCGTCAGCAAAGTGTAAGTGAAGAAAAATGTACTTCTGTTTGTGTGGAATTTAACAGTACTACTACTCTTTGATCACTCTTACAAAATACTGATATTTTCCAATGTCATATTTCCAACATCAGTTAAAAGAAATAGTCATTTTCTTTTATTGATTAAATTATCCAGTGTATCAACTATCAAAATTAAAATAGATCCATTTTCTTATAGCCGAGGAGACGCTAGCTCTGTGTATTATACAGCTCACCCTTGATTTGCTCTGAGTAAAGCTTTGCTGCATTAACATTCATTTTCTCTATGTACTAAGTTCTTCAGCTTGAAAAATTTCACTTGGTTGCAATTCTTTCAGGTTTTCTTCCAACCTATCATGACAAATCACAAAGCATTGTCTGCCAGAACGGGAAATATTTTGCTAGAAGTCTGTCAAATTGATCAGTAAGTTTTTGTTCTCTTTAAATTGAAAGTTTCTCCAAGTTGATCGAGATATCACCTACGACATTCAAAATATCCTGATTCCTGTGCACTATCTATTCTCAAGTGCATGCCCATTGCTTCAACCACGTCTAGAATTTGAGAAGGGGGATTACTGGCCAAATATTGCTCATATTCCCACCTTAAGAGTCAACATGGGATATCTGTGATGATTAAATAAATGGTGCTCTCATAGATGTAAGTTATTCTCTACTTTAGTAGCTTCCTGTTTTTTGTTACTTCAATTTGCTTGTTTTTAGTTCTTTTCCTTTGTTAAATTGTTTTGAGCAGTGTGTAGCGTCCAGAGGCGAAGCTATGTTTTGACCACCCTTCACCGAAAAACTATACTACGTGTAAGGTAAAACATTACTTGTTATTGATTAAAAATAGACTTTGATTTGAATTTTCTGGCTGCGCCACTGGTAGCGTCTACTGCACTATGAAGCCGACGAGGCATCTTCAATTTGGGATGAAATATATTGTTAGATGACAAAAAGAAAAAGTGATAAAATCCTTACATTTGCATTTTAGCATTGTAAAGAATCTGTTATTGGTAGGAATTGACATAACTTGCTCCAGGAAGTTGATACCTATATGTAATATTAATGAACTAGTAATCTTTTACCATGCACTTATATGTTTACTGTCTTTCGAAATTCATCTCACTATTCATCTCGAAGACTTTTGGTTCATATACTGCTTGAACTTTCATCCCAGTAACAATTCATGTATAGATTTGATGGTAGCTAGTCTAAGGCATGGCTCTATTACTTTTCATTTTCTCTACCAAATTCCTCAGCTTAATATATTTTACTTGATTGCACCACTGTCAGGTTTTCGTCCAAAATATCATAAGAATTCAGAAAGAAATGTTTGACGAAAGGAAACATAAATCCGTGCTTGAAGTTTCAATTCAGTGGTATGTCAACAGATATGTAGTTAGTACAATACAATGGTATATCACCCAGAGCTTGGTCTTGTTTAGTCTTATATGCATGCAACTAGACCATCATGTAAAAGCCAACAGAAAATTTTAATTTTTTATGTATGTTATGAGAATTATCACCTGATTTACAGCTTAAGTAAGAACTTTTCTTTTTTATTCTATTTTGTAGGAATTTGATAACAATACAAGGTTCAATTGATTGCTTTCTCTGCTCTATTTTGTGAATGATTTGCAATGATACAAAGTCATTTCCTCATGGAAGGTTCTTTCAGTTTTTAGCTGAAGTTTGCGCTCTCAATTAATTGTAGTATTCAATGGACGGAAATGAGTCCTTTGCTACTAGTAGCAAAAGAGAGATTGCTCGCATGGATCGATTATGAACTTAGCAAGCGAGCAAGATCATTGATGGTACTATCAAGTTTAGCGTTTCTCCGGATAATGGTGCCTAATAATTTTTAGGCTTCTCTTTCCTTGTTTATTAGTAATATTTTAGACTGCTGTGCATCATTCTTTTCCGTCGAGAAAGTTATTCGGTCCTCTGTTCCCCTGTTTCGGGTCTCCGGTCACTTCCTGTGCAATAGCAATCTTCACATTCCAACAGATATGTTTTTGCCTATCCCTTGTAGAAGAACTACTTAAAAGGAAAAAAAACAGAAGTTTCATCTCAAAGGCGTGCATTTTGTTCTTCTTGAAATGTAGAGCAAGTAAATTGCAATTTCCAAGTGATACAGCCTCTCTTAGAAGGGAAAAGTTTTGATGGTCTCTTTGCTCAAATTAAGAAGAGAAAAGCTGTTGGACGTTTAGTAAACATTTATTCGGCCGTTGAAGCATCAATGTTGTTCTCGGGTTGAGCATTGTGATTGCTCCACACTAAATCCGTGTGCAGTATCTATGGTCATTTTTTTTATCATTTGTCCGGCTACGTCCCATTCTATTTTTGTATAATGAATTCTAATTGTAGACTGCTCTCCACTGACACTATGTTCAACTTCAGCAGCCGAAATTATGTTTTCTACTCTGATTCTATGGTTTGGCCTAAAGAAAGTTAAAGACAGATGTAACTATTCGACGTCTGTATTGAAAATATTTGATTTGTTGGATGTGCTGTTTGATCTTTTTGTTAAATCAAACTTGTATGAGAGAATGTTTCCCTAAGCATGATAGCTGAATATTGTGTTACAGATTGCATTGTATAATACTTTCACACTACGTTTTGCTCTATGAAGGTCTTCTTAAGGGCACTATCATTGTCTCATTATGCTATCATAGAGTTGCCGAATGACTTGTTCATCAAATTAAGACTCCTACGGTTTTTGGACCTTTCATTCACAGATTTAGTTGAGGAAGGAGGAAGATGCTTTAGTTCCTTGCCTCCATTTATTTTTCTTTAATTAGTAGTGGGAATTTCTTCACCTTCACAGGCATGCGCGGAACTTTTGGTAGTATTATTATAAGCTTTAAGTCAACAAAAGCAAGCAAAGCGGAATTTCCAGCTTCGGATGGACAGTGTACTTCACTTGCTGCCCTTCAGTTCCCTGGCGAGGGTGTCAACCCGCCCCACACTCACCCTCGTGCATCCAAGCTATTATTAGTAGTGCAGAGCAGTCTAGAAGTTGGATTATTAGATAGTACTAGTAACAAGCTGTATACGTGGACTCTACAAATTTGTGTTTCCAAAAGGACTAGTGCAGTATCAGTACAATACTGATTGGAATAAATCAGCTTCAGCTGTTTCTGCATTTGGTTTAGCAAATGCAGGAACCATTCCACATCCAACGGCTCTGTTTGCTACTTGTGTTGATGATCAGATTCTCGCTAAGTCATTCAAGACTGATCATAACTGAACATATTATTGACTTTTCTTCCTTAACTATTTGATATAACCATCCATCATATGAGCCTGAGATTGATTAATGTTGAGGCAATCCAGTTCTTTTAGCTTATTCTTTAAATACATTGACATAGTTATAAGTTAATCCATTGTAGCATGTGGACTGGTGTTTATAGGAAAAAAACAAGATACCATAAAAAAGAACAAGTATTAAAGTCACCATAGAACTAGACAAAATGAAGGACTATTGTTGGCAATTGAAACTCATAAGTAGTAGCTCTATTATTTCATTTTTCTGTTTGGCAAGGAAAATGTGTTTAACATAGTTATAAATTGTAAAGATGTGGATATAGGGCTCCTGAGGGAAGACTATCAAATACCATATAATAAGGATATCACAACTCATTCCCCTCAGCCACATTACTGAACACGTATAGATGGTTATAATCTCACTCTTCATCTTACTTGAAGATTTTTAACAACTAAAAGCATCAGCACTATATAGGTAATTATGTATTATTATAGGATATCAGCTTAGCAAAAAAAAAAAAAAAACAAATCTGCTGGTGAAAACATTGAGCAGCCAAGTTGTCAAAAGCCTCACTTCTCTTTAATCTCTATATACTCTTAATTTACCTCAAATTCAGTCAGTGCTAGAAGAAGGGCTTCCTGAGCTCCATTTACTACCGACGAGAGGTCTTTAGTACCTCACATTGCTTCGATGTCTATGGATCAGCGGCGTCTCTTTATTTTTGGTTACTTCTATTGGCTTGTTTGTTAATTCTTTTCCTCTGTTTAAAGTCTTGTTGAGCAGTGTGTCCATTGCTACAATGAAGCCGAAGAATCGTCTTGAGACCGATATGAATTTAATGTTAGATGACAACAAGAAAAGGTGCTAAAATCCTTATATTTGCACATTGTAAAAAAAATTGATAGCTCGGGTAATGAACTGGCGATCTTTTACCATGCACGTATATGTCATCCGGGTGGTTATTGTCATTGGAAATTCATCATAATAATTTAACAGCTAAAAGCATAAGCACTAGATTTAGCAATCTTTTTCCTTCTTTGTCAGGATTTTAGTAACAATAATCAAGCTTTTACAGCTCTATTAACATTCTTTTGCTCTCCCAAATTCCTCAGCTTAACAAGTTTCATATGATTTCAGGTTTTCTTCCAAAATATCCTACCAAATCAGAAAGCAATGTTTGACAGAATGGAAAGCATTTGCGACGATACAAAGTCATGGAAAGTTTTTTCAGTTTTTAGAAGTAAGTTTGCGCTCTCTATTAATTGTACTATTCAATGTCTGGAAATGAGTCCTTTGCGGTACCAAAAGAGAGATTGAAACAGAGGGATTATTTATTTTTAAATCTTTTGTTATCTTTTTTATAGGCAACAATTATACAATTTGTCAACCCTTAGATCTGTTGGCAGCGTGCATAGTTGAAAGGATATTAACTTTGCAATTTTCTGAGGTAGAAACATAAATCAGAAAACACTAGTTAAGAACTTTGCAATTTTTAACAAGTTTACATTTGTTTTGTTTCCTTAAATAGTCATTTGCGAACCTTTTAGTGCCTTATCTAACTATAAGAGCAGGAGCAGCAAGCACTTACTTTCTTTAAGACGCTAACTTCCACTCATAATTTGCGAACAATTATCTACTATAACTAGGGAGATTAAAACAAAACAAAATATCAACTACAAACAGTCTTTTATTATTTATTGAAGAAAAAGTAAGCATAGAATAAGACTTTTGAGAGTAATAATCACCTCAATCATATCCATCCCCATATTTGTATGTTTACACACAAGGATTCCCAACAACTATCTAAAAAATGATAATAAGCATGTCTCCATGATCTCTTGAAAAGCAAACAAGAACATACTCCCCAAAAGCTAAGACTAAATCCTATTGACATTGCAATGTAGACCCAATCCAGTTCATCTTCATCACTCTCCTCTTTTTCAGTATCAATATCAGGATTTTGACCACCTGAACTGCAGTTCGCCAAGAGTGGAAGCCGCAAAGCTCATTTCCCTGGAAACTCGAGGAATTAAAGCTTTGAAGTTGAGTGCACACAGGTATCTTTCCTGACATATTGTTATAAAACAGATTCAGGAAGCTCAAAGTTGACAAAATTGAAATGCTTTGCGGGATTTGACCGGATATTTGGTTTTCTGAAAGATCAATGGATTCGAGCACTTTCATGTCGCCAATGCCATTCGAGATCCTACCTGTCAGATGGTTTTTTGAGAAATTACAGAATCTCAATCCTACAAAACTGGTAAAATTTATGGGAATATCTCTAGAGAAATTATTGCTAGACATATCCATGCTTGTAACCAATGTCAATGTTTTATCATACCGGTAAATATTGCCTTTAGTTGTCACCATTGCGCTTTCTCTCACATGTTCTCCAGCTACCTCACCAAAATACTCAATATCAGCTTCCACCAACTTCTTTTCGGCGTCCATTGTTGTTAAATTGCTAATACACCTTGGTATGGTTCGAAAGAAACTATTGTTTGCAAGGTCTTTTGAAGATCTTTGAGGTGACAAATTTCTGGAGGCAATTTACCATAGAATCTGTTTGAGTTGGGAGCCAAACAGAGGACCTCTATTCCAGCCGCCTATATCAATATATATGGCTTGAAAAGGTGGAATCCAGTTTTGACTCATTTTTACAGCCAGATTATTGTTAGATGCAAAGAAGTGCCTTGATTGTGTCCAATTGGTGAAATGACTTTTTGTTACAACACCTTCCAACCTATTGTTAGAAATCTCAATAATTTCTAGCATTGGGAGTTGGCCAAGACTTTCTGGGAGAGTTCCAGTCAGTTTATTATTTCCTAGTCCCAATTGTGTCAGTTAACTATTTCTCAATCCTGCTGGAAGGATTGCTCCTACTGCTGAACAATTCAAATACTTCACTCCCGAATAGATTTTCTGAGAGATAAACCCAATCTAATTTTGATAACTTTCCAATTGCATTTGGTAATTTTCCAGAAAGCATATTCGTAGAAAGGCTAATAAAAGTTATTGAGCTCAAATTTGAAATCGCATTTGAAACTACTCCCTCAATCTTGTTTCCACTAAGCATAAGTGATTCCAAATCTTTGCATCGATATATCCAATTCGGGAGAGTGCAGTTGAGATTGTTGTGATAAAGATCAAGATTTTTAAGTTTTGTTATGTTAGCCAGTATCGCACCTTCAATACCACTAGAACCAAGCTCGAGACTTTCAAAATTATTAAGATCAAACAACCATATGGGTAAAAGACAATTGAAAGAGTTGCCACTTGCACTAAAGATCGTGAGAGAAGTAAAGTTAATAAGACCTTCGGAAAACGGGCCAATTAAATCACTACGACTCAAATCAAGAGAAACAAGACTAGGGAGATTGAAAACCCATTTGGGAATAAAAGAACTAAAGTTATTCCAAGAAAGATCGAGTATTTCAAGTGAAGAAAAATTACGATGAAGTAGAGTTGGTAAGGTGGACCTTCGAGTGTTTCTTTAAATGGTTCTTTCCGGTACTTTAGAATTAAAATAATTTTAATCTTTGTTGAAAATGTATTTTTTTAATTTATGTCAAATTTTAAAAATTGAAATCAATCTGATTACTTCTTGAAAAGATATTTTCCTCTTTTATTTATTTTAGGAATTTTAATAATTTTTTTACTCTGTAAACATATCGGTTTTGCAGTCCTCTTAAATACGTTGAGATAAAATGTTTTAAAAAAAAGTCAAGACTTTGTCTAATATTTTGCGATTTGAAATCATTTTATCTAGGAATAAATAAAATGTTTATTCAAAAAATAACAAATGATAAATAATCTTAGTTAAGACTATGAGAACTTATGTAGAGCAGACTTTACAACGTTATTGATTCAGATAAATGAAATTAACATTCTAATTTTAAAAATTTATACGATTTCCTTTAACGTCTATTTATAACGCAAGGCATAATTTTTAATAATATTTATGTAATTTTTAAAATTTCTTACTCAATGCAGGATGCACGACAACACACATAAACTAGATTCTAAATTTTATATTATATTAAAGGTACGAAAATCGTAACCATTCGCAATTTTTACCCCTTAAAATATATATATATCTCACTAGATAATTATTTTATTATTTTCCTAATATTTAAGAATAATAATAGTCACTTAATATTTAAAATTTTGAAATCAACCAGATTTCATATATTAAATCCTTTGTTATCTGAACTATGTAAACAATAAATCTATAAAAAGAAAAATAATAACAAAGAAATAACATACACCAAGAATATTGTCCACAAAGATATCATACAATAAAATATCAATAATCAAATGCTATATAAGTAATTCACCTAAAATCAGAAGATACTTAATTCTTTTAATTCAACTATTATGTCAATGTAAGTAATATTTATGTCTTCGTTAAAAAGAATATTGCATAACGTTAATTGTTATTACACATAATTTTTTAGGATAATATATAATTATCCCATTGGGATTGTATCGAAGTGTCAATTGCACTACTTAAAAATACGGGCGTCCTATGACCCCCCTGCATTTGTTAGAAGTGTAATAAGTACCACCTTTTCAATCTATCCCAGCTTCAAAAGAAGAAGTGCAAATCACGCGCCAATCTTTGCTTGCCACATGTCAAATTCATTTTGTTTTTAATTTTTTTTAGTTTACCTTTTTATTTGTCTTTTTAAATTTATTTTATTCTTTTTCTTTTATATTTTTTTTCTCTATCTTTCTTTCTTCACCATATCTCCCCTTTGTAACCATAACCTCCGTCTCTCCCCTCTCTCTCCTTTTTTTGGCCGGCTATCATTCATCACCCACCGAAAAGCTCTTATCATAAATCAAAAGTCATTCATCACATGAATTAGATTCTATTCTAATTCTTTATTCTTAAGACAATCCCCCACCCGAACCATTCTTAAGACCACCAAGCTCTCTCGAATGAATTCGACTCTTTCTGCTTTCGAGACCGACAAGGTTGCCGGAAAGTTCTCATACATGTTGGGTCCGAAATCGGATCTGAGTTTGTCGGTAGAGTCAGTTGTCGACTCAACGAAAACAGAGAGTAGTGATGAGGAAGATTATATCACTGAGTTTGTCAAGTTCACCTCAATCAACGCTTTGTGGTGTTCTAGGGTCAAAATAGCAGGGCTCAAAATGATGTTATAAATTTATAGAGAATAAAACAATAAAAGACGGAGATAAATTGCATAAAGATGATGTCGCCGGAATTATCATTTTTTCCGATGAGAAACATCAAGAAAAAAAAAACGGGAAAAATAAAGAAGAAAGGAAGGAAAGAAAAAAGGTAAAGAAAAATATAGAAGAAAAAAAAAAGAAATAAAATGAAAAGAAGAAACATAATTATAACATAAAATTTGGTTCTTACTGGAATTGTGATGACCTAAAAGATCATCTTATGTTATTTAAGCCTTATCTGTGTTTCGAGGCTCTGAGAGTCTCCGTTAGTCTCACCTCGTTATGCGTGCGCAGCCCGGGCGTGTATCCGGGAAGTTATTATGTGAAAAGTTGATGAAAAATGAGTTTTTGATAATTAATGAATGAATATAGTTGACTTTGGTCAACATTTCTGGCAAATGGATCCGAACCCGTGATTCGACGGTCCCGGAGGGTCCGTAGGAAAATATGGGACTCGGGATGCTCGGAATCGAATTCCGAGGTCCCAAGCCCGAGAAATGAATTTTTAAAAGAAATTGTTT
>ML256592.1:0-30079 GCA_005239495.1 Nicotiana undulata | reverse complement strand
ATATATATATATATATATATATATATATATATATACGAAGAATTGGGGGTAGAGGGTAGAGATAAGAAGTTGTTTCGGCTGGCCAAGGCGAGAGAGAAGATGGCTCGGGATCTAGACCAAGTGAGGTGCATCAAGGACGAGGAAGGCCAAGTGTTAATGGAGGACGTGCAGATTAAGTGGAGGTGTACTTCCATAAGCTACTAAATAACGAAGGGGACACAGACATTGTGCTAGGAGAATTGGAGCACTCTGAGTATCACCGAGATTTCAGCTATTGTAGGCGCATTTGAGTCGAGGAGGTTGTCGGGGATATGCGTAATATGAACAAGGGCAGAGCGACAGGGCCAGATGAAATTCCAGTAGGATTTTGGAAGTATGTGGGTAGAACATGATTGGTGTGGCTAACTTGGCTGTTTAATGTTATTTTCAAGACGAATGAGATGCCTGAGGAATGGGGGTGGAGTATGATGATTCCTCTATACAAGAACAAAGGCGATATCCAGAACTGTAACAACTATAGAGGCATCAGGCCATTGAGTCATACCATGAAAGTGTGGGAGAGGGTAGTGGAGGCGAGGGTGAGGAGGCTGGTGTCGATATTCGAGAACCAGTTTGGGTTCATTCCTAGTCGTTCCACTACAGAAGCGATCCATCCTATTCGGAGGTTGGTTGATTAGTACAGGGATAGGAGGAAGAATTTGCACATGGTGTTTATTGACCTAGAGAAAGCTTATGATAAGGTACCTAGGGAAGTTCTTTGGAGATGCCTTGAGGTGAAAGGTGTTCCGGTGGATTATATTATAGTGATTAAGGATATGTATGATGGAGCTAGGACTCGAGTTAGGATAGTGGGGGTGACTCAGAGCATTTCCCAGTTGTTATGGGGATACACCAAGGTTCTGCGCTCAGTCCGTTCTTATTTGCCCTGACGATGGACGCACTGACACGCAATATTCAAGGGGAGGTGTCGTGGTGTATGTTATTCGCTGATGATGTAGTACTGATTGATGAGACACGAGGCGGTGTTAACGAGAGGTTGGAGGTTTGGAGACGGACCCTTGTGTCTTAAGGTTTCAAGCTAAGCAGGACTAAGACTGTATACGTGGAGTTCAAGTTCAGCAGCGTGCTGGGTGAAGCAGACGTGGACGTGAGGCTTGATTCATAATTCATCCCCAAGAAAGGGAGCTTCAAGTACCTGGGGTTGATTATTCAAGGGGGTGGGGATATTGACGAGGATGTCACGCACCGTGTAGGAGTGGTGTGGATGAAATGGAGGCTAGCGCCTGGTGTCATGTGTGAAAGGAAGGTGCCTCCGGCACTTAAAGGAAAGTTCTATAGAACAGTGGTTAGGCCAGCCATGTTGTATGGTGCAGAGTGCTGGCCAGTGAAGAATTCTCATACCTAGAAGATGAAAGTTGCATAGATGAGGATGCTGAGATGGATGTGCGGACACACTAAGCTAGATAAGATTAGGAATGACGATAGTCGGGTGAAGGTGGGCGTGGATCCCATGGAAGACAAGATGCAGGAAGCTGGGCTTAGATGGTTCGGGCACGTGAAGAGGAGAAGCCTGGATGCTCCGGTGAAGAGATGTGAACGGCTAGCCTTGACGGATATGAGGAGAGGTATAGGGTGACCTAAGAAATATTGGGGAGAGGTGATCAGGCAGGACATGGTGTGGGTGTAGATTTCCGAGGACATGGCCCTTGATAGGAAGTTGTGGAGGTCGAGCATTAGGGTGGTTGGTTAGGAGATAGGAGGCTAGTGTGATAGTGTCTTGTTTTAGGCTGCTAGGGGCTCCAGTTTTGTTCTTAATACTTCTTTAGGGTAGACAGTTAGGCTATAGTATGTTTAGCATCCCTCTGTGTACATATTATTCCCTTGCATATGTAGTATTGTGCCTTTGTTGATGCTTAGTGTAACTACTTTGCTCTCTATTTTCTGGTTATTGCGTTGTTGGTGTTATCTATATGGATTCCTTTTATGCTACTGATACATTTTCTCTTTCCTTCTTGTGCCGAGGGTCTACCGGAAATAGCCTCTCTACTCCCCCGGAGTAGGGGTAAGGTCTGCGTAAAAACAACCCTTCCCAGACCGCACATGTGGGATCTCACTGGGTTGTTGTTGTTGTTGGTGTGTGTGTGTGTGTCTATATATATATATATATATATATCATTTACTATTAGTGTAATTGTTAAGGAGGAATAAGGGAGGATTGGTGGGATCGGGATGCACGCCGCATCAATATATGTTCTGACTGTGCAAGTTATTCGGTAGTTTTACATTTCACTTAGGGATTGGTTATAGCTGGATAATGATAAGACCCTAGTTCATTTGTACAAGACTTTGATAATTTGTATTTCGGGTTCCACTGAGCTTTGAGGATCGGGTTATTGACATTGAGTTATTGACTTGTCGTTGTTCCTTGAATTCTTTTCCTGAAACTATTACTATGGTGAATTATTTTTCAAAGTAAATTTACTACGTTGAATCATTTCCTCCTGTCCTACTATGTTGTTAGTAATATAATAATTTAAAATAAAGGAATTAGTATTACGCTACTTTGTATGATCTTTTAAATTTGAACTCNTATATATATATATATATATATATATATATATATATATATATATATACATACACACACACACACACATTTCAATAATTCAAATTCCAATAATTATTATATTTTATTTCAACTAGTTTCTCAATTAAATTTCCTTAACATGTCTGAGATTTGATCTTACTTAAAAAGGAATTTCTATTAAGTTTTAATTTAATAAATCCTATATTAAAGGCAATAGCTTATTTGATGTTGTATTTTATTAGAAAAAGGTATTTTCTTCATTCAAATGATTTCAAAAAAATAACTTCCTCTTTTCTCGCTAATTTCCTAATTGGTTTAGAAACTAAAAATTTATTTTATGTTATATAAATGAGACTCCTTGGGCGTCTTAATTGCATTGATTGCGGACATTAAGTTCTGTGTAGTACGTGGATTTTGTTGTGCAAAGTGAGATGGAAATATGTGGGCACAAGGTTCCATGTGTGTTAAGGGTTTGGAAATTGAGATTTATGATATGAGACACTGAGGATTGAGATGGTCGGGATTGTATATTAGAAGTGGTGTGATTGATTGAGTTAACATCGCCTTCTTCATTTGAGCACATTTTTACTTGTCTGTGTTCCATCCATGTTGGTGTTAATTTACTTGGTTATCTTTCGTTACCATCCGTGCTTTCCTTTTATTGTCTCTACTATTTGTAGTTTGATCTCTCCCTACTATTGACATTACTTTGTTATCTTTATCTTGGTAGTTTATTATCATATCCTGTTCAATCTATTTGACCAGTAGGTGTCTTGACTGTTCCTCATCACTACTCCACCGAGGTTAGTCTTGATACTTACTGGGCACCGCTGTGGTGTGCTCATACTACACTTCTGTACATTTTTGTACAGATCCAGGTATTTGATCGTTAGTAGATGTGCGGATCGTTGCTCTGGAGACTCATGGTAAACCTGCTACTGCGATCGCAGGTCTCGGAGTCACCTTCTATTGTACTTATTTCCATTGTTTCCTTTTGTTCTGGAACAGTGATGTATTCATTTTGTACAACCACTCATGGAAAGGCTTATGACTTGTACTATCGGTTTTGGAAATTGTAATTGTTCAGAGTTACCTAATTTGAAGTTAGTAAATATCAATGTTATTTCTTTTAATGTTAGGCTTACCTAGTTTAGAGACTAGGTGCCATCACGACTCCTTCGGAGGGATTTTTGGGTCGTGACAAGTTGGTATCAAAGCTCTAGGTTCATAGGTGCTACGAGTCATAAGCAGGTTTAGTAAAGTCTTGCGGATCGGTACGGAGACATCTGTACTTATCTTCGAGAGGCTGCAAAACTATTAGGATAATCTCCCTTCTTTCATTCCTTATCGTGCGATATTGATTCAGCTCAAAGCATATAACTTATGTTCCTTTACATCCACTCATGTATGATATTGCACTCTCAGTGTCCGCTATGCGCCACTGGTTTGTGATGCTACAGACGGGCTACGAGGGAGTCAGGGATACTCAGACATTGTCTCAACGTGTCGTCCATACTGAAGATACATGGGTATTGAGAGACTATTCAGTTGTTCACATGGAGGTGCAACGGGTTCCGGCATGTGGTGGATAAGTATGAGCTTGGGAAGGTTTAATTGGTTGACTAGTCGTCGAGATTGTGGTGGGGTCACGAGGTGGATGTTGATTGAGGATAGTTGGTAGTATTGGAGAATATGTGGTTCATATGAGATTTCTATTCAGTGGAAGGTACATATTGTCACTCAAGGCACTGAAGGAAGCGAGTTTGAAGGTCACGAAAATGGACATGCGCTTAGTGGATGAATTGAGTACCTTGTGATTGGTGTTGTCGAGCTGTGAAGGTTAGTTTTGCGGATCATCAGACGTTGTTTCTATGGCTTCGGGCCAAGTGGGGGAGTCCACTAGCGGCATTCAGATTACAGAGTCAGGTGTTACCTCAGCTTTGGCCTAAGAAGTATATATAGATGGTATTGGAAGGTTCCCGAAATTTGTATATGACTAAGATCTAAGATTTTGCATAGGATGATGTTGAGACTTACGGTGTTTTTGCATCATTAATTTATTTTCATTTCAGTATCAAAAGGGGGCCGGAGAAATAGCTTCAGATTCATATAAGGTCTATTCAGCGTGGGCATCTCGGTCGGGGAATCATGGGGTGCTTCAAGGGAAATACGGTGGCTTATGAGTTGCTGGGCTACATGGCTTGTACTAGGATTTTCTGCAATGATTTTTGGTTGGGGTAGTTGTGTATTGATAGGGAGAAGTGTTACCTCATAGGAAAGACTAGGAGTAACAGAAGAAATGGGCCAGCTCTGTGGTGTTGGGTCAGCATACCAATGGAAGTAATTGGTCATTTTTGAATGGGAATTCCCTACCGGCATTTGTGGCAGTATTCTTGGGTTGGACGGTTTTTGTGGCTCGATTGAGTTGGGAAGATGGAGTCCTAATGGTTTATTTGCGTGCGGACGGATCTCGGAGAGTTCTCGATAGTTTTGGCAACGGCTTGAGTCGGCTGGATGCTATGGGCATAAGGCATATGTTGTACATTATGGTTTTCTCCTAGATGGATATCAAAAGTTAGTAGAAGGTTGGCATTTTTGGATATCATATGTGAAGAACGTGTATTTTAGGAAAGACCCTTGAGTTTTGGTTTGCGGGAGCGTGGCTAGTGGCATGGTGATTACTGGGTTTTGCTTTGGAGGTTCAGGTTTTCTTACTGTCATGACCCGAAATCCCACCTACCGGCCGTGATGGCGTCTAACATTGTACCCGCTAGACAAGCCAACGTTTTGATTAAATAAGCTCATCAACAGTTAAAACGATCAAAATAACTAAGGCAATTGTGATTAATAATACGAAAGTTAAACAATTTCAGAACTAGATAACATGTTTCGCAATAATTCCCATAAGTACAACCCAGAACTGGTGTCACTAACTCACGAACTGTCTATGAGATCACTAAATACAATGGTCTGAAAATAAGTACATATGATTGTCTTTGAAATTATAGAATAAGACATAACTTAAAGAGAAGGGTAGAAGGTGACGTCAAGGCCCACGAACGTCTGCGAGTCTACGTCGATGTCTCTTGAATGAACAGATGAAATGCTCCTTCCGTCAGTGACCATCAGGTCCAGCTACGTAGTCTACACAACATAAAGAAGTGCAGGAGTAGCATCAGTACAACCGACCCCATGTACTGAGTAAGTGCCGAGCCTAACCTCGGCGAAGTAGTGACGAGGCTAGGACCGACAACAATATATATAACTGTGCAATTCTATATAATAACAGGAAAAAATATCAACGGAAACAAACAAGTAAAAACAGATACGGGAAGATCATGCTGGGGATAAAGGGGCAACAATTACTAGCACAGTAGAACATGGTAATAACTGAAATGTAGAAGTAAAAGCAGGGATTTAACGTCTCAGAACAGATAATGAACAACAAAAGGCACGACATGTCCCCTCGTGCAAAATCTCACAATCACTCTACACGGAATGTCCCCTCATGCATAAATAGTAAAATCACTTGACACATAATGTCCCCTTGTGTATGATAAACAATCGGCACGGCATGTCCACTCGTGCAATAAATAATCAACAATCAACATGGCGTGTCCCCTCGTCCGATAAATAATCAACAATCAACACGGCATGTCCCCTCGTGCGATAAATAATATAAAAGCAACAATATAATGTGAAAACTAACAATAAGAAATCTCAAGTGTACGGAAATACTCAATAAAATTCTATCGTCCCCGCAAGGGACTCAGCTATAACCAAACTCGCATCAGAAATATAATTTCAACAGTAAAAGCCTCAACTGAAACAAATAACTCAATAACTTCCCATGTCATGAAACAACCTCAATGTATCACTTCTAAATCACCAACTACTCATAGTACAGAGAATATTAAGAACACGGTATGATTCATCACATTTGACCCACGGGCATGCTTGAACACAACATATAGGTACCCGTCACCTCACCTATACGTTGGACATGAATTACACATAGCAAATAAGACTCTATACCTATTCTCTCAAGCTAAGGTTAGGCCAACCACTTACCTCGGCTCCAAAGTGCAAGTCAAGCCTCAATCACGACCTTGCCTCTCGAATCCAACTCTGAAACGATAATATCTAGACATGTTTGACTTAATAACATCAATAATTATTCAATAACTCAATCCCAAAGCCTAATTATACATTTTCTATCATTCTTCCAACAATACTAAAATTTGACCCCGGCCCCGCTTGGTCCAAACTCGAGGTTCGGACCAAAACCCGATAACCCATTCCCCCACGAGCCCGAATATACAATTTGTTTTGAAATCCGACCCCAAAATGAGGTTGAATTCCCCAAAAATTCCATAAACCTAACTCTACCCAAAAACCCCTAATTTCTACCTTGATTTCATGATTTTAAGACCTATATTCTAGTGTTTGATGAAGGAAAATTGAAGAAATTAGTGTTAGAATCACTTACCCAAATGGTTATGGAGGAGAACTAGCTTAGGAATCGCTTATGGGGTCTTGGAGAAGAAGAAGTTGGTGATATAGAAAAAATCCCGTGTAAGAATTCTGTTTTTTGGCTTTTAAAAATGACTGGGCAAAAATACCCTTCGCGTTCGCGGGCCCCTGGACGCGTTCGCGAGGGGTCGACTATCCTGGCCTACGCGGTCGCGAGGACCAGGTCGCATTCACATAGGTTTGACTCTACAGACCTTCGCGTTCGTGAAGCACTACGCTACCCAGCCCCCCGACCTCACCCTAACCCTACGCGTTCGCGCCCCTGGGGACGCGTTCGCGTAGAGACACCATCCGGTGCTCCGCGTTCGCGTCTCCCCCTATGCGTTCGCGTAGAGTAAAAACCCAGGCTACCATAATTTACCCTTCCCGTTTGCGAGCCCTTGGCCGCGTTCGCGAAGGGTATTACACCAGACACCAGCAAATCATCAAAAACACCAGATTTTTCCACTTTGCACACCCCGTTAACTACCTGAAACTCACCCGAGTCCTCGGGACTCAAAACCAAAAACACACACAACTCCCAAATCATCATACAGACTTATTCAAGTGCTAAAACCACCGAAATAACATCAAAATCAATGAATTACCTCCAAAACTCATAGAATTTTTCTTAAAACATCATAAGGCTCAATTGTTCCAATTTTGATCCGAAACACGTCATATTAAGTCCATTTTACACCAAATTTTACAGGTAAGTCATATAACATATATTAAACCTGTTCCAGGCTCTGGAACCATAATACGGGCCCGGTAACAATGTTTTCACATTAATCATCATTTTCTAAAAACCTTTATATTTTTTAGAAAAAAATTTCCTTTAAAAAGTCATATCTCGGACTTGGGACCTCGGAATTCGATTCCGGACATACGCCTAAGTCCCATATTTTTCTACGGACCCTCCGGGACCGTCAAATCATGAATTCGGGTCCGTTTACCAAAAATGTTGACCACAGTCAACTTTAATCAATTAATTACCATAAATTCAACTTTTTATCAAATTTCCACATAAAGGATTCCTGGCTACGCGCCGGGGCTGCGCACGCACATCGAGGTGAGATCAACGGAGGCTTTCGGGGCCTCGAAACACAGTTTTGCTAAATTTACACAAGATGACCCTTTTGGGTCATCACAATCTCCACCTCTAAAACAAATGTTCGTCGGCGAACGGACATAGAAAGGTACCTGAGTTTGGGAACGGACATAACGTCGGCTTCGATCTCATCTGACGAACCTGCCTAGCTAATATGGCCACCGCCTCCTCCTCATACGACAAATCCTTGTCCAACTGGACACCGCTGAAATCAAGTACATGAGATGGATCCGCAATATACCTCCAAAGCATAGACACTTGAAACATTAGGTGCACGGCTGATAAATTCGGCGGCAAGGCGAGTCTGTAGGCCACCTCTCCTACCTTATCCAAAATCTCAAATGGACCAATGTACCTAGGGCTCAACTCGCTCTTCTTCCCGAACCTCATCACGCCCTTTGTGGGAGACACTCGAAGAAATAACCGGTCTCTTACCATAAAGGCCAAATCTCGAACTCTGCTATCCGCATAACTCTTCTGCCTGGACTGAGCTGTACGAAGTCTATCCTGAATAATCTTCACCTTGTCCAAGGCATCCTGGACTAACTTAGAACCCAACAATCTAGCCTCTCTTGGCTCAAACCATCTGATTGGAGACCGACACCGTCTACCATACAACGCCTCATACGGATCCATCTGGATGCTCGACTAGTAGCTGTTATTGTAGGAAAACTCAGCTAAAGGTAAGAACTGGTCCCATGAACAACCAAAATCAACAGCACAAGCCCGCAACATATCCTCCAAAACCTGAATAATGCGCTCGGACTGTCCGTCCGTCTGAGGATGAAATGCTGTGCTCAAATCAATCTGTGTGCCCAACTCTCGCTGAAATACTCTCCAGAAATGGGAGGTAAATTGAGTACCTCTGTCTGATATAATGGATAAGGGCACACCATGCAATCTGACAATTTCTCTCATATAAATCTTTGCCAACTTCTCTGCTGAATATGAAACTGCCACAGGAATAAAATGTGCTGACTTGGTCCGCCTATCCACAACAACCCATACTGCATCAAGCATCCTCTAAGTCCGTGGAAGACCAACTACAAAATCCTTCATGATACGCTCCCACTTCCACTCGGGAAGCTGAATCTGCTGCATCAAACCACCGGGTCTCTGGTGCTCATACTTATCCTGCTGACAATTCAAGCACCGGGCTACATAAGCTACAATATCCTTCTTCATTCTACGCCACCAATAATGCTGCCGCAAGTCCTGGTAAATCTTTGCGGCGCCCAGATGAATGGAATACCAGGAACTATGGGCCTCCTGTAGTATCAAATCATGAATACCATCAACATCAGGTACACAAATGCGGCCCTACATCCGCAAAACTCCCTCATCATCAACCGTAACCTGCTTGGCACCTCTGTGTTGGACTGTATCTCTAAGAACACATAAATGACGATCATCATACTGCCTGGCCCGAATACGATCAAACAATGAAGAACGAGCCACGGTATGGGCCAACACACTGCCGTCTCAGAAACCTCCAACCTCACAAATCGGTTGGCTAAAGCCTGAATATCCAAAGCAAGAGGTCGCTCCCCGACTGATAAATAAGCTAGACTGCCCATTCTGACTGACTTCTGGCTCAAAACATCGGCCACCACATTGGCCTTCCCCGGATGATAAAGAATGGTAATATCATAATCCTTCAGTAACTCTAACCACCTTCTCTGCCTCATGTTCAACTCCTTTTGCCTGAATAGATACTGTAAACTCTTATGATCCGTAAACACCTTGAATAAGTAATGCCTCCAAATCTTCAATGCATGAACAATAGATGCAAGCTCCAGACCATGAATTGGATAGTTCTTCTCGTGAATCTTCAACTGACGAGAGGCATAGGCTATGACCTTGCCATCCTACATCAACACGGCGCCAAGCCCAACCCGTGAAGCATCACAATACACGGTATATGTTCCTGAACCGGTGGGTAACACTAACACTGGTGCTGTGGTCAATGCTGTCTTGAACTTCTGAAAGCTCACCTCACACTCCTCAGACCATCTGAACTGAACACCCTTCTGCATCAACTTGGTCATCGGGGCTGCCATAGATGAAAACCCCTCCACGAACCGGCGATAATAGCCTGCTAGGCCTAAGAAGCTCCGAATATCTGTGGCTGAAGTGGGCCTAGGCCAATCTCTAACTGCTGAAACCTTTTTCGGATCCACCTGAATTCCCTCTGCCGACACCACGTGGCCGAAGAATGCCACAGAACTCGCACTTAGAAAACTTGGCGTACAACTGCCTATCCCTCAGAGTCTGGAGAACAACCCGAAGATGCTGGGCATGCTCCTCTCGACTACGGGAGTAAATCAAGATATCATCTATAAACACGATCACGAACGAGTCCAAATAAGGCCCGAACACCCATTTCATCAATTCCATAAAAGCAGCGGGGGCATTTGTCAACCCAAATGACATAACCAGAAACTCATAATGCCCATAACGAGTGCAAAAGGCCGTCTTAGGAACATCAGACACCCTAATCCTCAGCTAATGGTAACCAGATCTCAAGTATATCTTGGAAAACAGTGTAGCACCCTAAAGCTGATCAAATAGATCATCAATCCTCGGCAGAGGATACTTATTCTTGATAGTAACCTTATTCAACTGCCGATAGTCAATACACATCCTCATTAAGCCATCTTTCTTCTTGACAAACAACAATAGAGCACCCCAAGGAGAAACGCTAGGCCTAATGAAGCCTTTATCCAACAAATCCTGCAACTGCTCCTTCAATTCCTTCAACTCTGGCGGAGCCATACGATTCAGCGGAGTAGAAATAGGCTGAATGCCCGGAGCTACCTCAATACAAAAGTCAATATCCCTGTCGGGTGGCATACCCGGCAGGTCAGCAGGGAATACCTCTGGGAACTCACAAACCACGGGCACAGACTCCATAGAAAGAACCTCAGCACTAGAATCATGAACATAGGCCAGCTAAGCCAAACAACCCTTCTCGACCATGCGCCGAGCCTTCATATATGAAATAACTCTACCAGAAGAATGACTAGGAGTCCCCCTCCACTCCAAACGAGGCACACCTGGCAAGGCCAGGGTCACAGTCTTGGCGTGATAGTCCAGAATAGCATGATAGGGAGATAGCCAATCCATCCCCAATATAACGTCAAAGTCCACCATTTACAGAAGCAAAAGATCAACCTAAGTCTCCATACCACCAATAAATACTAAGCAAGCACGGTAGACTCGATCTACCATAATAGAATCACCCACCGGGATAGACACATATACAGGAGCACTCAGGGAATCACGGGACATGCTCAAATAAGGGGAAAAATATGAAGACACATAAGAGAAAGTAGAACCCGGATCGAATAATACCGAAGCATCTCGGCTGCAAACTAATACCGTACCTGTGATGATTACGTCAGAGGCCTCAGCCTCAAGCCGGAATAGCATAGCAATGGGGTGGAGTCCCTCCAACCTGAACATCTCTAGGTCTACCTGCTACGGGTTGACCCCTACCTATCATGACCTGCCCTCCACCTCCATGAGTCGACATCCACCTCTAGCACCACGACCACCCCTAGTTGGCTGAGGGGGCAAGGGTGCACCTGATGCAGGAACCATGGAACGGGAACCATGGTACTGAGAACCACCAAAACCTCGGGGGCAAAACCTAGAAATATTCCCCATACCACTGCAAGTATAGCAAGCCCTCGGCTGCTGAGAATTCTGACTCTGGAACTGTCCCTGACGACCAGAATGACTACCCTGAATACTCTGAATCGGCGGTGCACTGATGGGAGCTGATGATGCACTGCGGGATACGTGGAGTGCCGACTAATAAGGCCTAGGGGGATGACCCCTGCCAAAGGAATCTCTGCCTCTAGATGAGGCACCACTGAAACGGCCGAAATGACGAGGTCTCTTGTCAGACCCATGACCTCCACCCTGGGATAATACCATCTCAATGCGTCTGGCCACATCGGCTGCATCCTGAAAGGAGATATCATAACCCGTCTCTCTGGCCATCTGAAGTCTGATAGGCTGAGCCAGACCCTCAATGAATCTCTGAACCCTCTCCCGATCAGTGGGGAGTATCATAATAGCATGTCTGGCTAGAGTAATGAACCTAGTCTCGTACTGAGTGACGAATATGGAGCCCTGCTGGAGACGCTCAAAGTGCCTCCGAAGATCCTCCCTCTGAGTAACTGGAAGAAACTTCCCCAAGAATAACTCGGAGAACTGTGCCCAAGTCAGAGGTGCAGACCCAGCTGGCCTGGTAAAGCAATAGTTTCTCCACCAAGTCTTAGAGGAACCCGAAAGACGAAAAGGAGCAAAATCCACTCCATTGGACTTCACAATGCCCATGTTCCGAAGAACCTCATAATAGATGTCCAAATAATCCTAGGGATCCTCTGATGGTGCACCAGCAAATGTAGTAGTGAATAACTTAGTGAACCGATCCAGTTTCCATAGAGCATCTGCTGACATAGCTGCACCCTCGGCTGCCGGCGCCACAATACCCGACTGAGCTACTCCAGCGGTCATAGATACTGGAGCCTGAAATTTAGTGGAAAACTGCTCTGGGGTGTGGATAACAGGAGTCTGGGTCCCTCCCCCAGCCTGAGAACCGGCTGTTGCAGTAGGAAGAAGACCAGCATGAGCCACACTCTCCATGAGTCCCACTAAGCGGACTAGAGCGTCCTGAAGCACCAGGGTAGCAATGAACCCCTCTAGGACTTGAGTTTGTCCAACTGGGACGGTCTGAGAAGGAACCTCACCGGCATAGTCTACCTGTGGGTCCTCAACTGAAGCTGCTGCTCTAGCTCTACCTCAGCCCCTCGTAGGAGTTGCAATAGGAAGATCGGGCTGCTGATCAGTTGATGAGGAAGCACGCGTTCTCGCCATCTGCGAGAGAGTAATTAGAGACTCAATTAGTATTTAGAATTCAATTGGCACGACAGAGAATGAAAGATGTGAAGTTATTCCTAACTTTGCAGCCTTTGGGGATAAGTACAGATGTCTCCGTACCGATCCCTCAAACTCTACCAAGTTTGTCCGTGAGTTGTGAGATCTAAGCAACCTAGGGCTCTGATACCAACTTGTCACGACCCGAAAACCCACCTACCGATCGTGATGTCGTCTAACATTGTACCTGCTAGAAAAGCCAACGTTTTGATTAAATAAACTCATCAACAGTTAAAACGAACAAAATAACTAAGGCAATTGTGATTAATAATACGAAAGTAAAACAATTTCAGAACTAGATAACAAGTCTTGCAATAATTCCCATAAGTACAACCCAGAACTGGTGTCACTAACTCACGAACTGTCTATGAGATCACTAAATACAATGGTCTAAAAATAAGTACATATGACTGTCTTTGAAACTATAAAATAAGACAAAACTGAAAGAGAAGGGTAGAAGGTGACGCCAAGGCCCACGAACGTCTGCGGGTCTACCTCGATGTCTCCTGAATGAACAGATGAAATGCTCCTTCCGTCAGTGACCACCGGGTCTGGATGCGTCGTCTGCACAACATAAAGAAGTGCAGGAATAGCATCAGTACAACCGACCCCATGTACTGAGTAAGTGCCGAGCCTAACCTCGGAAAAGTAGTGACGAGGCTAGGAACGACAACAATATACATACCTGTGCAATTCTATAAAATAACAGGAAAAAATATCGACGGAAACAAACAAGTAAAAACAGATACGGGGAGATCATGCTGGGAATAAAGGGGCAACAATTACTAGCACAGTAGAACATGGTAATAACTGAAATGTAGAAGTAAAAGCAGGGATTTAACGTCTCAGAACAGATAATGAACAACAAAAGGCATGGCATGTCCCCTCGTGCAAAATCTCACAATCACTCAGCACAGAATGTCCCATCGTGCATAAATAGTAAAATCACTCGACACGGAATGTCCCCTTGTGTATGATAAACAATCAGCACGGCATGTCCCCTCGTGCGATAAATAATCAACAATCAACACGACATGTCCCCTCGTGCGATAAATAATCAACAATCAACACGACATGTCCCAGTGCGATAAATAATCAACAATCAACACGGCATGTCCCCTTGTGCGATAAATAATCAACAATCAACACGGCATGTCCCCTCGTGCGATAAATAATCAACAATCAACATGGCATGTCCCCTCGTGCGATAAATAAACAACAATCAACACGACATGTCCCCTCGTGCGATAAATAATCAACAATCAACACGGCATGTCCCCTTGTGCGATAAATAATCAACAATCAACACAGCATGTCCCCTCGTGCAATAAATAATCAAAAATCAACACGGCATGTCCTCTCGTGCGATAAATAATCAACAATCAACACGGCATGTCCCCTCGTGCGATAAATAATATAAAAGCAACAATACAATGTGAAAACTAACAATAAGAAATCTCAAGTGTACGGAAATACTCAATAAAATTCTATCATCCCGGCAACGGACTCAGGTTTAACCAAACTCGCATCAGAAATATAATTTCAACAGTAAAAGCCTCAACTGAAACAAATAACACAATAACTCCCCATGTCATGAAACAACCTCAATGTATCACTTCTAAATCACCAACTACACATAGTACAGAGAATATTAAGAACACGGTATGATTCATCACATTTGACCCACGGGCATGCTTGACCACAACATATAGGTACCCGTCACCTCACCTATACGTTGGACATGAATTACACATAGCAAATAAGACTCTATACCTATTCCCTCAAGCTAAGGTTAGGCCAACCACTTACCTCGGCTCCAAAGTGCAAGTCAAGCCTCAATCACGGCCTTGCCTCTCGAATTCAACTCCGAAACGATAATATATAGACATGTTTGACTTAATAACATCAATAATTATTCAATAACTCAATCCCAAAGCCTAATTATACATTTTCTATCATTCTTCCAACAATACTAAAATCCGACCCCGGCCCCGCTTGGTCCAAATTCGAGGTTCGGACCAAATTCCAATAACCCATTCCCCCACGAGCCCGAATATATAATTTGTTTTGAAATCCGACCCCAAAATGAGGTTGAATTCCCCAAAAATTCCATAAATCTAACTCTACCCAAAAACCCCTAATTTCTACCTTGATTTCATGATTTTAAGACCTAGATTCTAGTGTTTGATGAAGGAAAATGGAAGAAATTAGTGTTAGAATCACTTACCCAAATGGTTATGGAGGAGAACTAGCTTAGGAATCGCCTATGGGGTCTTGGAGAAGAAGAAGTTGGTGATATAGGAAAAATCCCGTGTAAGAATTCTGTTTTTTGGCTTTTAAAAACGACTGGGCAAAAATAACCTTCGCGTTCGCAGGCCCCTGGACGCGTTCGCGAAGGGTCGACTATCCTGGCCTACGCGTTCGTGAGGACCAGGCCGCATTCACGTAGGTTTGATTCTACATACCTTCGCGTTCGTGAAGCACTACACTACCCAGCCCCCCGACCTCACACTAACCCTACGCGTTTGCACCCCTGGGGACGCGTTCGCGTAAAGACACCATCCAGTGCTCCGCGTTCGCGTCTCCCCCTACGCGTTCGCGTAGAGTAATAACCCAGGATACCATAATTTACCCTTCGCGTTCGTGAGCCCTTGGCCGCGTTCGCGTAGGGTATTACACCAGACACTAGCAAATCATCAAAAACACCAGATTTTTCCACTTTGCACACCCCGTTAACTACCCGAAACTCACCCGAGCCCTCGGGACTCAAAATAAAAAACACACACAACTCCCAAATCATCATACGGACTTATTCAAGTGCTAAAACCACTAAAATAACATCAAAATCAATGAATTAAATCTCCATAACTCATAGAATTTTTCTTAAAACTTCATAAGGCTCAATTATTCCAATTTTGATCCGAAACACGTCTTATTAAGTCCGTTTTACACCAAATTTTATAGGTAAGTTATATAGCATATATTAAACCTGTTTCGGGCTCCAAAACCATAATACGGGCCCGGTAACATAGTTTTCACATTAATCATCATTTTCCAAAAACCTTTATATTTATCAGAAAACAATTTCCTTTAAAAATTCATTTCTCGTACTTGGGACCTCAGAATTTGATTCCGGACATACACCCGAGTCCCATATTTTTCTACGGACCCTCCGGGACCATCAAATCATGGGTACGGGTCCGTTTACCAAAAATGTTGATTACAGTCAACTTTAATCAATTAATTACCATAAATTCAACTTTTTATCAAATTTCCACATAAAGGCTTTCCGGCTATGTGTCGGGGCTGTGCACGCACATCGAGCTAAGATCAACGGAGCCTTTCGGGGCCTCGGAACACAGTTTAGCTAAATCTATACAAGATGACCTTTTTAGGTCATCACAGTTACGCTGCCGGAAAATCTATATGGGTGCTTTAGTAAAATGATGGGGTGTGAGTGATGTATCATCCATTCGATTAGCGTATTTGAGTTCGGGTATGGAAATTTCGGTACTCCTAAGTATTTGGAACTAGATGTCCCCATATGCGGCATATTTCTTGTATGCGGATTGTGAAGGCATGTTGAGAATGGGATAACTGATAGCATACATTAGCGATAGGTTTCTATGGACTTTTGGAAGTATATTTACCTATTTGGGAATGATCAAGATTTGGGTTGGGGGCTATTTGAAAGCTCAACGAGAATATGTATTTTATATCAAGTCAAGCTTGGGTGCTCTTGTGAGATTGTTATCACGGTTATGTTACCATGCAGAATGTATATTATTTGTGCCATTGGCCTATGTTATGTTCTATTCGCTTATGCAGTGATGGGTTGTGAGGTTGTATGATTATTCTCCACGCATGTTGTAATTCCATTCATGCCTTTCTGGCGATGTGGGCGAAATGGCCCTCGTGATGTTGATTGGTTCATTGCACCTTAGTTGTGCTTGATTTCTTCCATGTTTTGTTAATTCTATTCATTTTCCCACAGTTATACTTGTGCACTCTACTGTGTTTGATATCAATATTCATGTGATCAGTGAACCCGAGCACTTTGGCTTGACGAGTATTTGGGAGCGGGCTGCACGCCGCAACGGATGTTATTTGGGTAACTATTTGGTGTTTTGTTTTCCCTCTATGGGATGATTTCATGAAACTATACTTTTGTTGTTAAACATGTTGTACTTGTTAAATAATCTGTATACCTTGATTTCCTTCTATTTGAACTGCATATCTGAGTTATTGCTGAGTTGGTGTACGAGCTCTGTGGCATGAGAATCCGTGTGGTTCCGTGATGAGCTGTTAGTTGTGCTGCTTGTATTGGTTGAGATGAGATTCTTAGACCTGATATTCGCACTACCGTATTGGTGTGAGGAATGTTTGGAAGTATGAGGTTGTTTCTGCTAATATTTGGGCAATGGCCCTTGACGGACGAGAGAGCTTCTTGACTTGTTGACTGCATGGGCGGTTATGAGTTCTTGAATGTTTCTTTATCATGGGCAGCGTTGTGGAAGTCCGGAACAAGGTTCTATTCAATGTGAAGTGTATTTCCAATGTCCAGAATGTTATTTGGGAAACTATGGTGTGAAACATCGTGTGATTGTACCCTGGGTTGGAATTATGGCTCGAGTTCGCTTGTTCAGGTTATACAGAGAGATGATGCGAGATTCGAGTCCTATGATGAACTTCAGATGTTGAGATTTGGTTCTGTCTTAAGGTTATGGACTAAGGATGAAGTGAGATCTTCGGTTCAATTGCAATGTCAATCCTACATAGGTTTGGGTGATGGGGAATCACCCCCGGGTGTATGTATGTGTTACACCCCATATTTTTGTACGTGAGTGTACATTGTAAGTCAAATAATTTAAGCTCAGAAATGAAATCGTCTTTGAAAGTACATAAAGTAAGTTAATCATGTTAACTTGGATGTTACAAATATTTCAGATCATGAATAACGAGTATCAAGAGGGTTGGAAAGCTTAGAAGCTAAACCAATTGAAGAAAATAAGTTTCGTCGAAAGTCGAAAAGTTTGGAATGTTATAACATGTACTTTAGGGTTAGACTATGGTTATTAACATGATAAGGAGGTTATACTATGAGTTATTTTTGTCGTTAAGCAAGTTTTGGAACAAAAGTTGGCAAAGGTCTTCACAAGTTACATTCATAAATTTATTGAAACTTAGGTCAAATGTATCTAAGCTTTTCTCCCAATATACTTGGAATTAGGGGTATATCTACCTACAAAATTGAATATCTATGAGTCTAGTTTCCTACACATTAAACCGTTCATCGATATGACATAGGAGTAGAGAGATATTTGCAGTTTTGCCAGACTGCGCAGACATCATAAGTGACAAGTAGGCGGTTCACTAAAGCTTTTTTTAGAAATACATTTCGTGTGGTATATGAGGTTTTATTGGGACATATTATATACCAAATTGAAGGTCTTGGAATGGAGTTTCCAACACTCTTAACCTTTCATTCATACGACATCCTTATAAAAAGATATAAACGTTGGAAGATGGGCCAATGTTAGGGTGCCAAGCTAGCACCTCTTTGACTTTTCCAAAGTTGATATATATAAGTCTTAGATCGGATTTCTCTTCATTTTTCAGCATAACACGACCAGAGAACACCCATAAACATATCTGTAAGCTCTCTTCTAGGGTTTCAAATAAGATTATCATCCCGGGCATGAAATCGAGAAACGATAACATCAAAACGATCCCTACGACGTAAGTGTCATTATACCGCCTCTCTTTTTCTTTGTAGTTAGAGTTTTGGAAGGTACTTCATAGTTAAGAAACGTTTAATATCTGTATTTAAGTGTTTAAATATCAAGGAAGTTTGATAAATGTGTTTCCTAATAGTAAGAACTCACGGGACGGTAATCAGAAGACGTGAGTTAGAGTTATTTGACTTGTAGCGGACTGTTTTGTGGACTCTTTTGTGTTACTGTTGGGCTGCCTATTTTACTACTTTTTTGTAGATTTTTGGAGGAGTAAGGGTGTGGAGAAACACCATATAGATTTAGGGTGGTGGGATGATCGTTCGTCGTAATATTTTCGGGTCGTTTGGCACTACTACGGTGGTTGTTTTGTGTATGAAGAGATTGCGGTGTGTTGGGGTGTTTTGTTGTATTTTGTGGTGTATATAAGGATGGAAAATAATTTATATATGTTGTTGTTGTTGTGTTCTTGTGTTGTTGGTGTTATCTTGAATTTGGAGGAAGTAAGGATAATAGGGGAGATGCTGCCCGTTTTTATACAAAATAAGCTTGTCGTTTGTTGTGTGATAAATGTACCTTTCGTAACTTAATGATAATATTATTATCGTTGTTGTATATTAAGGTACGAAGAGGCGAGTTCAACTTGGTGAGTGGAAAGATTGTGATAAGGTATGTTAAGGCACTTCCTTTATTCTTTTGGCATGATCTAAGGTGAAACAAACGTAAACGATACGTTATTTCATAATGAATCTACTCCTAGCAACTAAGGTTGTCCATGTTGTTCTTTCCTTACAAAGTTATTCTAAGAAAGTATGTATGATCCTAGAGTCCTGGTGAAGTTCATATTGATGGTATGATGTCCATGATGTTAATCGAAGGTGCAACTACCTTACGTCACTCCAAAAGGTTTAGAGCGTGATTCCATGAGTCCAGCATGCATTATATATCGTATCTATTTTACTCTACCGAGCCGTGCTATAGTCGGCCTGGTACGTCACCTATTATGAAACCACTGATCAATTGGGTTTACCGAGCTCCACGTGGCCGAATACGATTCTACCGAGCCTTACAATGGTCGGGTATGTTTTTACCGAATCCTCTACGAGACCGGGTATGATATGATGATGATGATGCCCACAGAGGCGGATGTTTTTAAAAGATCATGTATATATATGTATCATGTATTTCATGTCACTATCTCTCAGAGGCACTCAGATGCTACAGGTTGTATCTCCTACATCTCTTTACATTATTGTTCTTAGTTATGCTATTCTGCCTTACATACTCAGTACTTTATTCGTATTGACGTCCCTTTTGCTTGGGGACACTGCGTTTAATGCCCGCAGGTCGTGATAGACAGGTTGACAGTCCTCGTAGTAGGCTATCGGCTCAGCGTAAGGTGTTTCTGCACTCCACTTGCTCCGGAGTTGCCTATTTGGTCAGTATGATTGAGACATGCATTGACTGGTATAGCGGGGCCCTGTCCCAACCTTTATGTCGTTTATGTATTCTTAGAGGCTTGTAGACAAATTCCAGGTATATGGATACTTGTATGGCCTTGTCGGCCTATGTTTTGAGTTTACAAATGATCATGTCAGCCTTATAGGCGCGTAGGTCACATGTATAAGTTTCTATATCATGTTAGGTCGTCCTATGTCTAGCATTCCCTTATGTTTTATTTTGGTTATCTCATGATGTCCCATTTGGCCCATTTACTCATGATAGTACGATAAGAAAGATATGTTACGTTGGTACTCGGTCGAGTAAGGTACCGGGTGCCCGTCGCGGCCCATAGGTTGGGTCGTGACAGTATGGTGAGCTCATGCAGTGGTTTTGATGGCTTTGTAACAACTCTAGGCACGTTCGAGAACGAATGTATGTTTAAGTGGGGGAGAATGTAATGACTCGATCGGTCGTTTTGAGAATCTGCACTTCGCTCGATAGTTTGGGGTCACAAGTAGCTCTGTATCATGTATAGGACTTGTGTGCAAAATTTGAGTTCATTCCGAGTTGATTTGATATGTTCCGGCGTCATTTTTTCAAGAATAAATGATATCATATTGAACTAATGAACTCCGATTTCTTTTTTGATTGAAGCATTAGATCCGTATCATAATAACGGACTCGTAGCAAAAAGAATCGTCGAATTTGGACATCGTGTGAGGATTTTATGGTCATTTTACTAAGAATTACGTTGCCAGATTTTTTAAATTAATTACGAAATTACCACTGACAGCGTATTTATAAGGTCAAATTGAGTCAAATTGACACTGACGGGGTATTTACGAAACATATCTCCTTCATTATAAGGTCAAATTGTGTGATTCAAAAGCCTAACTTGACTAGAATTTCACAAGGAATTCATTGGAGGCATAAAAAGCGAGTTTTGAGATTGTTTGGCATGAGAAACGAGGCAGAATAGCTGGTAAAAAAATATATAAAATAAGAGTTTGTTCATTCGGTCATATTTTGAGTTAGGGAGCTCGGATTTGGGCGATTTTGGAGGAGATCTTCACCATATGGATTGAGATAAGTGTTCTCTACTCAATTTTTTTTATACTTCATGAATCCATCTTCATTTTTGGGATTTGATTGATGATTTCTAAGTGAAATTGAGGGAGTTAGGGCTTGAGTTTTGGAGAGTTTGAGATGAGGATTTGAGGGACCAAACAGAGTCTAATTTTGAAGAATTTTATATGGTTAGACTCGGGAGAGAACGAGGTTTCTAATTCTATCATTTTTGACTGGCCCGAGGGCCGAGTTTTGGCCGATTTTCGATTTTTTGCATATCTTATAGTTTTTATTGTGAAATTTGATTCGTTAGCCTATGTTGATGGTATTAATACGATTATAATTATATTTGGAGCTTTTGGAGACCGAGTCTAGAGACGAGGGCATCCCGGAGTAAGATTTTACGTTATTGAGGTAAGTATCATGCCTAACCTTATGTGGGGAACTTCCCCTTAGGATTTGAGTCCTCTGTATTAATTGTAGCCCGTGCATGCGAGGTGACGAGTGCGTGCCCGTTCTTATTTGTGGAAAATTTGCCTTTAGGGTTCTTAGGTCCTTATGTTCATTAAACGGGAAGTTGTCTGATATAATTGGGTTTCCTATTTGCTACTTTTACCTCTACATGCTCTATACATGTTGTTAGCTTTTCTCTAACTCTTACTTGTTATTTGGCCCTTATTTTCCTTAACTAAAGTGATTGCCTTCCTTAACGTTTTGATACTTCTTAATTGTGAGTTCCTCTATGACTCTGTGCAAATATGCTACATGTTCAATTATTGTGGTTGCCGATGAAGTTATCATGTGCCTTAACTGCCTCGTTGTCCTTGTGAAGGTTGTTGTATTCCTTTGATTTTTTGTGATTCTATTGTTGTCGTGTAACCGATCCCACTAATCCTCCCTTATTCCTCATTAACAATTACAATAACAGTAAATAATATTTAATATATATATATATATATATATATATATATATATATATATATCATCTACTGTTAACATAATTGTTAATGAGGAATAAGGGAGGATTGGTGGGATCGGGATGCACGCCGCATCAATATATGTTCTGACTGTGCATGTTATTCGGTAGTTTTACATTTCACTTAGAGATTGGTCATAGCTGGATACTGATAAGAACTCTAGTTCATTTGTACAATACTTTGATAATTTGTATTTTGGGTTCCACTGAGCTTTGAGGATCGGGTTATTGACATTGAGTTATTGACTTGCCGTTGTTCCTTGAATTCTTTTCCCGAAACTATTACTCTAGTGAATTATTTTTCAAAGTAAATTTACTACGTTGAATCATTTCCTCTTGTCCTACTAAGTTGTTAGTAATATAGTGATTTAAAATAAAGGAATTAGTATTACGTTACCTTTGTATGACCTTTTAAATTTGAACTCGCACATATATATTTCAAATTCCAATAATTATTATATATTATTCCAATTAGTTTCTCAATTAAATTTTCTTAACCCGTTTGTGATTTGATCTTACTTAAAAAGGAATTTCTATTAAGTTTTAATTTAATAAATCTTATATTAAAGGCAATAGCTTATTGATGTTGTATTTTATTTGAAAAGGGTATATTCTTCATTCAAATGATTTCAAAAAATTAACTTCCTCTTTTCTCGTTGATTTCCTAATTGGTTTAGAAACTAAAAATTTATTTTATGTTATATAAATGAGACTTCTTGGGCATCTTAATTGCATTAGTTGCGGACATTATATTCTGGGTAGTACATGCATTTTGTTGTGCAAAGTGAGATGGAAATATGTGGGCACAAGGTGCCATCTGTGCTAACGGTTTGGAAATTGAGATTTATTATATGAGACACAGAGGATTGAGATGGTCGGGATTGTGTATTACAAATGGTGTGATTGATTGAGTTAACATCGCCTTCTTCATTTGAGCACATTTTTACTTGTTTGTGTTCCAGCCATGTTGGTGTTAATTTAATTGGTTATCTTTCGTTACCATCCGTATTTTCCTTTTATTGTCTCTATTGTTTGTAGTTTGATCTCTCCCTGTTATTGACATTACTTTGTTATCTTTATCTTGGTAGTTTATTATCATATCATGTTCAATCTATTTGACCAGTAGGTGTCTTGACTGTTTCTCGTCACTACTCCACTGGGGTTAGTCTTGATACTTACTGGGCACCGTTGTGGTGTGCTCATACTACACTTCTATACATTTTTGTTTAGATCCGGGTATTTGATCATTAGTAGTTGTGCGGATCGTTGTTGTGGAGAGTCATGGTAAACCTGTTTTTGCGATCGCAGGTCTCAGAGTCACCTTCTATTGTACTTATTTCCATTATTTCCTTTTTTTTGGAACAGTGATGTATTCATTTTGTACAATCACTCATCGAAAGGCTTATGACTTGTACTACTGGTTTTGAAAGTTGTAATTGTTCAAAGTTACCTAATTTGAAGTTAGTGAATATCAATGTTATTTCTGTTAATGTTAGGCTTACCTAGTTTAGAGACTGGGTGACATCACGACTCCTTCAGAGGGATTTTTGGGTCGTGACTGCAACAAGGGAACCCCGTAACAATCAAAGGAATACAACAACCTTTACAAGAAAACAAAACATGCAAGGCACGTGATAACTACACAGGTATTCACAACAACTTGGACTCGTAATAGATAAGCACTTAATCATAGAATAACTCAACAATTAAGAGGTAACAAGATAATAATGAAGGAAATGACAACAACCAAGGAATATAGAGGCCAAATAACAAATAGGAAGCAAATAAGGACTAACAAAATCATATAGAGCATGTGAGAGTAATCTAACAAAGAGATACCACATTTTAGGACAATTTAATCAAAAGCATGGAAAGAGACTAGGCAATCTAACCTGTCAATACCACATATAAACTGTGTACCCACTCGTCACCTTGCGTACACGGCTTTCACATATCAAAATCGCACAATTGACTCAGTTCTTAAGGGGTGGTTTCTCCCACACAAAGTTAGACAAGATACTTACCTCAATTCGGACAATTCAATACACAATTTAGATTTTCCTTTACCAATTCACCAACGCTCGGCTCAATCTAGCCAAAACCGACTTAAATACATCAAACAATGCAAGAGAAAAAATTTCAATTAACAAAGCTACGATACTTATACAATTTGCAAAAAGTCAACAAAATTCAACTCCCCGGACCCGCACCTCGGAACTCGACAACACCTACAAAATCCGAACACCCATTCCCATACGAGTTCAACAATACCAAAATTATCAAGTTCTGATACCAATTTGTCATTCAAATCATGATTTTATATTTTGAAATATTTTACAAATTTTCCTTTAGATTCTCATGAATTTGATGTTAAATCTTATATAAAGTCATGAAATATAGTTGGGAATTTATTAAAGATACTTACCCAATGACTTGGTATGAAAACCTCTTCACAAAATCGCCTCGCTGGGGTTCAAAAATATGAAAAATAAAGCAAAATATCGGAATACCCTGCTTTTAGCAGGCTGCAGATATCGCATTTGCGACACTGGGTTCGAAAATACGAACTTGCAAAAGCAAAGAATATCTCGCAAAAGCAAACCTACACAATCCTAATTTTATTGTAATTGCGACGAGTCACTTCGCAAATGCGAAGCAGGGCCTTCGCAAAAGCAGCTCAAATGTTCGCAAATGTGAACTTACCCTGCCCATTACATTTTCGCATTTGCAAGGCTGGCTCCACCAATGCAAAGCCTGCCAGTTCCCAGCCTTTTTGCAAATGCGATTCCAAGTCTGCAAAAGCGGTGGTCGCAAAATGCGACCCTCTACTCGCAAATGCAAGATCAGACAGCAGCATATCAGAACTTTCTTCCAAACACTCCGAAATGCGCACGAAACTCATTCGAGCCCTCGGGGCTCCAAACCAAACACCCACACAAGTCCAAAAATATAACACAAACTTGCTCGCGCGATCAGAACACAAAAATAACCTCTAGAACCATGTATCGAATGCCAAATCGCATGAAAATCATTAGGAACTTCAAAAACTTCTAGAATTTCAACTAAGCATCCGAACTACATCAAATCCACTCCAAACGACATCAAATTTTGCAAGCAAGTTCCAATTGACGAAACGGACCTATTCCAAATTTCAAACCCACAATCTGAACTCGATAGCCTTAAAGTCAAACCATGGTCAAACTTAGGAAGATTCTAAACCTTTAAATTGCCAACTTTCGCCAAATGATGCCAAAACCTTTTCGAAATATCCAAATGAAATTTCGGGCATACACCCAAGTCCAAAATCACTATTTGGACCTATCAAAACTGTTGGAACTCTGATCCGATACAAATAATCAAAAGTCAAACCCTGGGTCAATTACTTCAACTTCAGACTCCTAAAATGAGAGTTACTCCTAAAATCCTTTTCGACCCTCTCAAAAACCCGAACCGGCGATGCACGCAAGTCATAATACACTGAGTGAAGCTACTCGTGACCTCAAACTTCCAAACTAGACGCATTTTCTCAAAGCTACCAGTCGGGTCGTTATAGTGGATTGCCTACAATAGGATTCCCAATGTATTTCTAGAAATGCACTCTTTATTATCTAACTAAATATTGAACACTGATATCGAGAATTCACAATTTAGAAATTCATGTACGAGACAAAATGCAAAAGATCTAACATATTTGTACAATACAATTTTATTTTTTTCTTATAAAATTTAAGGGAATTACATCGATAAATCTAAAGGAGCTATATATTTGGAAGCTGTACAAACTCGATTTAAGTACTTTCTAGTTTTTCCGTTATGGTTTAGTTTATAGCTCTAATAATAGCCAATGTGGCATCTAAAGTTTAAGATATAACACTCAAACTCTTTCTATAACTTTGAGAAATCAACAGATCCCTTGTTTTCACGGGCTTAATCCTGAGAACTTATCTGTTTCTCGTCACCATCTCATCCGCCCTTTCTTGTCTTTATTCTTGTCTTCATAAAACCTTGTTGCTTTACCATACTTCATCTTGTGTCCTACATATATCTATTTATACTACTCGCAACCTTCCTTCAACTCGCTTGCATCATAAATTTCCTTGTTTTCTTTCTAGAACATCGAGACATCACATCGTCTCTAACTCTTCTTTCACTCTCTAATTAGACTCTTCGGTACTTGGAAACCATAGGCTGGAGGTATGCTACTGACAAAACTGCTATCATTCCTGGATACTGAATCCCCGCATTTCTAGCCCCTTTTCCGCAGTATGGACTATTCATAACTTTCTGTATTTGAGTATCTTGTATGTTGTTCACCTTTTTCTTACTTACCTTAAAATATTGCCTCACATTCTTGTATCTCTTTCATAACCTCCCTTCCACATATGCATAATTTATCTCCACCGCCTGAAGCTCTATTATAATACTTGCACCTTTGGTGCATACACAATTCGGTGGAAGCTTCATACTGACTTCTTATGAGGCCGGTATTCTTCAATTGGTTTCATCGTAGATCAGTTATAAATATGGCTAGTGTACTATCTCTCTTATACCTCTGCTACTTAAGAGTGATCCTAAGGTCTCTAATTCTCTTGGTCCCTCCTGTTTTGCTTAGTCGATGTAGCTCTTTAGTTTCCTCTTCTTTATGATCAGCCTTTATGTAGGCTTAAGCTATCTTCCGATCTGCGTCTCATGGTGTTAGTTATTATTTTTTTTGCCTTTGATGGCGCTATGGAATCTCAATGATACAATCCTTTAGAAATTCAATCCTTTGTCTATAACCTGGACTCAATTATTTCTTTTGAACTTATACCAAAGTCTTCTACGGTTGTATGATTTTCAATCATATATGCTGCATAATATCCCGAAATCTTAGGTGCATTCATAATGTAATTATCTCTGAATCATTGATCAAATATTTCCTTTCGTTCCTTCTTAGCTTTCTTTAACATAAGCTATTCCTTTTCTTGGTCTTTTTGCCCCTTGTTGCGTGCATACTTATCTTATCTTAGTTCCCACGCATGCTAGTGTTTTTATGCAACTCATATGATCTCGAATATTACTTTTAATTTTACTTCCCGTTCATTAACCATGGTAGGTGCCACTTTCCTTTGGAGTGCTTACAATGTTGTTGTGAAACTGTTGTTACACGACCATTTTCTCTTTAGGTCGTTGTGCTTAGGTTGAAGACTTCTTCCTTAGTTCCTCAACTAGTATTTCATTGTAATACTTAGGGAATACCCTCTGACTTTTGTAAAGATGCGATCTTATTACATCGTATACTCGACATACCTTTTGATGTCCTTCCTTGCTATACTTATCCGTAGTTACTTATCTCCATGTCCTTGTGCTCGTATGGTTGTTTCTGAACTGATATTTTGACTGCCTTCCCAGTGGCACTTTCTTTTATCCCCGTAACACTCATACAGTGTCTTTAGCTACCTAGACTCTTGGTTGAATATATCTCAAGTATTATAATGATATTCTTCGAGGCTGAACTCTCCATGTTGGGTTCTACTTTGTTTATCTTGCTCACCAATCCATATTGGTTTCTATTATTCTGGGGTTTTAACTTTTTCTTCAGGTAGTCGCGTTGAAGTCACAAACTTATTTATTGAAATGAGGATAAGACTTTATGGACTATACTCTTTTGTTGTTTCAAAGCCTATCACCTCTTGTCTTTTCCTTTACTTGACTATATATTTTGTAATACTGTATCATTTTGATCTACCGTTGTCATCCACGTATCATATCATACTCATAATGCATCATTAACTCTCGTCTTACTTCCTGCTGACATTTATATCTATTACCTTATTCCAAAAACTCGAACAAGACATTCTTTTGCTTTTAGCTCCCCTTGCTCCACCTACTGGCTCTTCAGGTTGCCTAACATTCTTGCTCTACTAGGGATGGGAGCAATATCAAAGTAATATTTATCCCTTCGAAAATGTCAACCAACGCATACGTTCTTTCTCGTTTAAGAGGGGACATATTGGAAGTATGGATCAATATATGGATTTCTTAGAATTGTTATGAGGAAGTAAGTAGTTGCATATTTGTCGTAGTATAGTATCTTCTGGTCTTTCTCGAGTCATGTGCCTTTCTGTGGCATGATACCTTCTAATAATACCTTTACCGTTTCAAAAGATGACCAAATGTAGACCGGTAATATTCAGGAAAAGTTTCCACAATTGTGCAATAACTTGGCAGTGCAAAAACAAATAAGAGTGGATTTTTGTTTGTTTCCCATGTAGGAGGTATTTACTTGATAGAACCAGCCGTCTTTCTTGTAGATTCTCTGAATATAAGTTTTAGTAGAATTCCAAAATGTCCTCAGTGATCTCCTCTATTTTGTCCTTCAATACTCCATTGACGTCCAATCTCCTAATATAATTGTATTCAAACCATCCATTCATCATTTTGGGTTACTCTAACCGCATCCGGATCCTACTATCCTGTCTTTCTCTTTAAACCATATCCGTTAGCTCCCATAGAGCATGACTGAGATAGGTGCGACCGATTGTACGTACATCTATAACTATTGTAGGTAATTCAAAATGCTTATATCTCCCTTCCTGAATGGTAAATAAGGATAATCTTTATTAACTGGGTACTTCGTACCCTTCTTCACCTCGCTTCTTTTACTTGTTACAACTTGTCTCTAACTTTCGACTCCGTTATTCCTTTTTACCGTAAGACTAGATAAGTATTCAAGAACTGTACACATTTTAGTATACGCATGATCAGCTGAAGCCTTTTCATTTACTCATCATAAGCAATATGCAAAAATCGAGTTCTTCTAACTCAACACTTTCACAACTATATCTCTTATCGATCATCTTTCGGAATGTAGGCATCGTCTTATTACAAATAGAAGTTCGGAATTTGAATTCTTATAAATGAGCTCTACCACACGATCTACAGTAAGAAGAAAGAGTGACAGTCCTAAATGCCCTGTAGCCTCCTGCATATAAGTGTGGTGCACGACACACCCATAAACAAGAGTCTACTAGACACGGCTTGTAGACTCCCTAGGACAGAATGCTCTGATACCACTTTTGTCACGACCCGAACCTGGGGGCGAGACTGTCACAACCCAAAACCCCCACCTTCGGGACATGACTGCGTCTAACGTTGAACCCGCTAGACAAGCCAACGTTTGAACTAAGTAAAACTTATTAACAACAAATACGAACAAGATAACCAAGGCTTCGATGGCCCACCATATAAAATTTAACAAAATAACCCAAAATACAACATAACACTTTTCGAAATAAAACCCATAAACAAATCCCGGAACTGGTGTCACGTACTCACGGACTATCTAGGAGGTTACTACAACAAAAGGTCTGAAATAAATACATAAGACTGTCTTTGAAATACAAAGTAAGACAGAGCTAAAAGTGGAAAGTAGAAGGTGACGTCAAGGCCCACGAACATCTGCGGGTCTACCTCGAGTCTCCTGCGTGACGGAATGAGANTGCACAACATAAAGAAGTGCAGGTGTAGCATCAGTACAACCGACCCCATATACTGAGTAAGTGTCGAGCCTAACCCCGACGAAGTAGTGACGAGGCTAGGACCAACACAACATATGTACATGTGTAACTATATATAATAGCAGGAAAAAATGACAACAAAAATAAGCAAGTAAGACAGATACGGGGAGAACATGTTGGGGAGATAGGGTAACAGTATGCTAA